>JAJEJO010004222.1:135285-153066 GCA_020662805.1 Glaucomys volans
ATATCCACTCCAGGGAGCTCTGTGGCATAAACAATCTTACCATATTTCACAGTCTCAGACTTGACAGCCTTGTTGAAGTTGAAGTCTTCCAGCTTCGACTCGAATTCCCTCTGCATCATTTTCTAAGGGACAATGAATGAGTCCTGGGACCTTTGCTGATCATTTCAGTGCAACCTTTTGCCTTGTTACTTCTAATCTGGACCTGATTTTTACATCACAGGTTCACCAGAAGATTCTGTGTGATTGAGAAGCCTTCCCCAGTGTAAGCGAGCCTTATTCCCAGTTCTCAGCTTCAGGACTGCCCTATTCCGTGTGGTCTGCCATAACAGATGAACGCAGACTGGGTGCCTGAAACAACAAACATCTATTTCTCACAACTCTGGAGACTGAAAGTCCATGATCAAGGTGCCAGCTTGGCTGTGTTTCTGGTATGGGCTCTCTTCCTGGCTTGTACGTGGCCTCTTCCTTGGTGTGTGCTCATGTGGGAGTGTGTGGGTGATAAGAAAGAGATCCCTAAATGGAACAATCACCACCATTCCGCCTCCATGATGTCGCCACTACCTCATCACCTCCCAAAGGCCCCACATCCAAATACCATCACTTTGGGGTAGGATTTCAACAAATGAAATTGGAGAAAATGTAGAACATTCATTCCATGGCACATAGTGAAACTCGAAAGTATTTCACCACTCCCTTCTACCTAATACCATAAACTATTTTTAACATCTTTACTCATAGCAATATTGTGAATGCCCAGCTCCTCTTTTATTTGTCCTTTGCTTTTTTGTAAAATTCTGTCTGAGACCATCATGAACTTTTGGTTATTTTTAGTAAACTTTTCATTTTAAACATTTTCTCCCACTAACACATCTCAAAAGCCTCCTCTTTCCAGTCTATCCATGTATTTCATTTCCCCGTGGCATTATTCTTTTTCTACTTGGAAAGAAGTAGTTTGTGCATTATTCATAGATAGAAACTTGTTCAACAAGAAAAAACATCAGTAATGTCTACACCCTTACATCAAAGTCTCTGATGTGTTTTAACATTGGCATGCACATTCTTGACTCAGTAATCCCACTTCAAAATATTTGTCTTGAACAATCAATGATGTATTCACAGATGTACACAGCTACTCATAGCAGATTATCTAAACCTATAACATTTTGTAGCAATATTAATGTTCAAAGGCAGCGTTTAGAATGCATCTGCCTAATGCAGTCTTTGCATGAGTAAGAGTGAAGACTGACAAAAAGCAGAATTTCTGGGAATACATAATTAAGTATAAATGCAGAGTGCAAAATTATATATGATTAAAGAGAAGAAATTCCAATAATAGCTAAAACATGGCAATTTTAGGTTGGTTTTTGTAGTGATAATACTTTCTATTTTTGAAAACAACTGTGGTATCACATTATTTCTTGGTAATGTATTCAAATCACTTCAGTCTGGAGGTTTGAATCTTAGGAAGACACACGTTCTACAAGAGAAACAACAATATTGTTTTCCTGAAAAGTTCTTAACATTAGAAATCAATTAATTAGAAATGTCTATCCTAGGCTGGGAGTATAACTTCACTAAGTAGAGTGTTTACTGAGGATGCTTGAGGACCAAGGTTCAATTCACAGCACACCACTTGTACATGTGCACACACACACACACACACACACACACACACAAACACACAGATCTGTCCTTTTTCCTGAAGAAAATATAGCCTGGAAATAAGTGGAATGGATTCAAACCCCATTTTGGAAGTACATTGATCCAAAGCATTAGCAGGTAATAGTCACACAAAGCAAATTGTGTTAAAAGCAAGAGTTATTGCTTTCAATGTGATATATCTGCTAGGTGTGCATCTCCTGGAATCTGATGTTGAGGAATATGATACATCCATTGTATTTGTAGTACAATAAAATATCAGCAAATGCCTATTTACATAAACATACATGTACAAATGAATGAATGAATGAACAACATTCTATTGTCAGAAAGAAGTTTTAGAGATGAGGTAAAGAAAAAAACTCCCCTTGCAATTTTGTGTCTCTGTATTGTTTGCATTTTCCAACTTTGATTATTTATTTATTTTATATAAGATAGGTTTGTCACTGAAGGCTTCAAGGAAGTAAGATTAAGGACCACATTACTTTAATGTCTCTATGTGTATTCTGTATTTAAAAGATTTCTAAATGATATATTAAACAAATTACATTGTCCCATGATCAACACTTGATTTTACTGATTTTTGTGATTCTGTTTTAACATTACCATATTAAGGATGCATCATAGATGGATGTTTCAGTGTCACAATGTTGACAAGTGTCAGCTGATTCCTATTGGACAGCCATCGTTAAGACAGGCATGGTAACATTCTTGGCCTTAGAGAATAATTTAATAGCTCTCAGTGCAGAGGGAACATGGATTTCAGACTTGAATAATTCTTTGTGACGCTGTTTCTCCATCTATAATGTGACATAATATCCATGATTAGTTTGAGCTCAGACATTCAAAGATGTCAGAAATTATAAATGAACCATCAATTCATTTTTTGTGGTCTTTATTAAGGATGACAAATAAACAGATATGAAGATGATGCTAGAATAGATGGGTAATTAAAGTTAAAATGAATTTTTAATTAGAAAAATGGTCCTACAAAGGTAGAAGGAAACTCAGCAAAGAAGAGTAAAATGGAGGACAGAGTATTATACCAGCAACTGGCAAAAATTGTGCAATCCCAGTTCTATGAACTTGACATAGTCACACACTCTCCTCAAGTGCCATTTTTCTTATTGTGCAATAATAATTAATATCAATGCACAAGATTATGAAATGGAAAGTCAACTGGCCAGTTAATAGAACATAAAAAGTTATTGGGGATATTAGTATAATTATGGACATTAAAATTTTTACATAGGTCAATATTTTTGTTATTAAATCAATTTTTAAAAAGACTAATTTCTGGGATATGTTAAAAAAGCGATTGATGCATTTCCTTCAGCAGAGTTTTAGAATTGCTAGATTTGCCAAATTCTTCTCGAATTCTAGTCATTCAAATCTGAATCATGTGTTTGCTTAGCAGATCTTCTTTTCTACCTCCTTTCAGTGTCTGGGTCTTTCACAATGCCAAAAGTTACACTGGAGAGAAATTTCAGAGTAAGTCTGTCATTCTTGAATTTTTCCCCACTTTCTACCCTGAGTTTATCATGGAATCCTTGAATTTCCATAGAATGCTTGAGTTTCCTGTAAACTGCTACCCTTCCAGCAGTCATCTTGCCGTCCTCTTATTTCTGATCTTCATCATTTTCGAGTCACATTGCTTCAATATAAAGTTCATTGATTCTCCATATTCCGTTCTCCATCCTGCCATTGGATTTATCCTCCACCTTATCCAGGGAGTCATATATCTCAATCACAGAGAGGAAATAACTACTTTGTTTAACATGGTCATTGATTATTAAATATAAATCTAAAACAATAAACCTTTCCAATGTCCTTCTGAAAGGAAATCATTTTCCTTTGTATATCCAGGATCTAATAAAGTGCTCCACAAATAAGGTGCACTATATAATTATGAAGATCAATAATATGATCCTACTTTCTCTCTTTAGTCTCATCTCTCACCATGCTTACGACACCTTAATTTCTGTCTGCCCTCTGTAACTTCTAACGTCTCGCTAGATGATGGATACATCACATTATATTGTAGACAGGAATGGTCAAAGTTGAAGGAAATGTTTCTGCAGAGCCATCAAGAAAACAAGGACCAAGGAAAGACTTTCATAGTCAAAGTATATCAGAGATTGTGAAGTGTATAAAATACACAAGAAGGCTTGCATGTGATAAATATGGGGTGGAGAGTTCTTGGCAATGAATCACTGGATGGAAAAAGTATTCAAAGAGAAAAAAGTGCTTGAGAGTCAGGAGACTGGAGAGAGGACAGGGATGACGAGTGGTCGTAGGGAAGCTGATGAGCAAGTTCTTGCTCTACGGATAGTGCTCAGAGTATACTGTCAGATGTATTACTTTAACCCATGGTTTAATATGTGGGTTCCTCAATGGTAATATTCATGCCCATAGTAGATGATTCGGTGTCTCATGCTTTGTCACCAAGTGTGTTCATTTTCCACCAAGTGCTGGGTCCAAGAGCTGCCCTAGCTGTTGACCCTTCTCTGAAAAAGTGAGAGGGAGTTAGCTCATAGGAGAGCTTATAGTCCTCAGTCCAGCCCACAGAAAATGACGTGTGCTCAGTCAATGAATAAAAGTTATGGAGTAAGTTTCTTCCCCCTGGCCTAAAATCTGGTAGGGGTGTAAGTGATGCTCCGAAATCCTTGCCTGAATGAATGAAGTTAAGGCTGACCTTAACGTAAGACTACATCCTTCCTAGTGTCTTTTCCTCTCAGTTCCCCTTCTTTCCTTCAAGAGCACTGCCTCAACAAATCACATGAACTGAGGTCTCCTGCCAAATAACCCTACCTCCAGCAAGAGCTATTCATATGTGTGGTTTCCCAAAGGATTATAATAGGACCAAAACAAAAATAGATTGTCCATAACTCCAAAGTTCTCCGTATTACTCTTCCACAGCTGCATCCCTTCCTCCTTTTCCCAAAGATATCCTCTGTCCCTGATGTCTTACCATATGATTTTACTCTTTGGAACTGCATACAAATGGGAATAAGTACATGCAGCTCTTGATATATCGCTGCCTCCAGTTTGTAATTTTTATGTTTATTTTTCTTTTAGTTATGATCTATTCATTTTCATTGTATATATAATAATCCATTTGATGAATTCTTTGTGATATAAATTTATTTTTTCTACTGTTAACGATCATGACCTTTTATAGATCATGACAGTTATTACCAGTGTTGTTAAATACATTCTTTTCCAGGAGTCAATGTATACATATATAAATTCCTATCTATTTCACATTTTAATTGAGTGGTTACTCTTATAAGATTTATCAACATAATTCCAAATACAAGTCTGTTAACAGATATATATATTGCAGATATCTATTGCCACTGTCTTGGGCACATTGCCAATGGTGTTTTTTAATGTGCAGAAGTTTTATATTTGGGTGTTGACCAGTAATTACCTTTATGGTTAGTGGGTTGTTCTGTGCACTGCTTAACAATTCTTTTCCTACATGAAGGTCATGTAATACCTACTGGTTTGCCTTTAAAGTTAGATATAGATTCCAACAGGAATCAATACGTGTCTGTTATATGAACTAAGAGTAATGGTCTTCTTTATACTTTCCTTTCTTTGTTATTGACAGACAATAGAGCCAGTACCAAAAATAATGCATATATGTATTTCCCTAGTCTTAAGTCTGTTTTACAAACTTTGTCGTAAGTCAAATATTCATATAAATGTGAATCTGACTTCATAGTTCTGTTCTGTTCCATTGGTACAATTCTCTCTCATTAAATGTATAGATCTGTAGTAAGTCTTAATATTTGGTAAATTATACCTTGCCACGTTGTTCTTACAAAAGTCCAGGCAGTTCTTATCTCTTTGCAATTCTGTATGAATTATAGAATCTACAATGGACATATGCTCTGACTCCACTTCCCTCTTTCTCTTACAGACATACTCATTAACACCTGCAAAGGTCTAAATGGATGGACCATTATTGTGGTTGTGTCAAATTTATTCCTTAATATGAAGAAGACTGACACTTTTTAAATGTTGAGTCCTCCTATCCATGAATATGATTTCCCATCCATTTAATAAAAGCCTCTACTAATTTTATTTCAGTGTTTGGTAAATAGTTATGAGAAAGTGGGTGAGGGGAAGACAATGAAGGCCATAACTTACAGAGAGGACATCAGACACCTACATCACACAGTCCACAAATCACAGCACTGGGAATAACAGAAGCTTTATCAAACCTGAGAAGCATCAGAAAAATGGAAACTGGCATGTCAAATGTCCCCCAGCCATAGTTAATTATAACCCTTTAAGGGAACTATTATTTCAAGACCACATCACAACTATCTCTCATGACCAGATTGTGGTGACCCTTCCCTGTGACTAGGTCAACACTAAAATCATGTCACAGCCACTCTAGTTCATCAGGACTCTCACAAAGGAAATTTGCTGAGGGCTACACAAAGGGGAACAAACCACTCGAGGGGATAAGAGAAACTAAGGCAATATCAAAGGGGTCCAAATCCTTTAAAAAACTCATACCAGTAATAGCTATGCGATTCTAATAGATTTTATGTTTCTTATGGACTTTAGATACAAGGACCTTTATTTTAATTGTCATTAATTATCTAAAGATTAAATATTTCAATGTATCATATATGAATAATATGAATCTTAATTTTATCTCCAATTATTAATACATATTACTTATTTTACATGAATTCTGCACTATGAAGTGGACTTCAATGTTTTGCCATCTAGAATGTTTACAATAGATAAATTATATGAGTTTAATCAGGGTAAAACTATTATCTTATTTTGTAAGGACATCTGTAAATACTGAATTTTATAAAATTTTCTAGTTTGATCTATTAGTGCAATAACATGTATGTACATTTTCATCAATTAAATCAGCACAGTGGATTACTTTATTTTTTATCATTAAGCTGAGGTTAAATTCTCTTGGGTAGGATCTAAACTTGGTTTTGATACATTTATTATCTTATTTATTTTTAAAATAATATTTATTCAAAATTAAAACTAAATTTAAGTTTATAAATGGCTATGTATGATTTGTAAATAATTCCTGTACCATTTTTTGTTTATATTCACAGATAAGATACTTTCTGATTTGTTTTTCACAAATGTACTTGTCAGTATCTTGAAATTATGATGACCTCCTACATGAATTTGATAAAATTGTTTAGCCTTTAACCTTTCAAATTTACGAGTAGATATTTGTTCCACATTTACTCTCGTCTCCTTTTATCTGTCAGATTCCAATGATGTCCCTTTTCTCATTCATGTGTTGGTTATCTATTCTTTCTCTGTTCTTTCCTTAATTTATCCATGTAAGTATTTCCCTCTTTCACCATCTACTTACTAGTGGATTAGCTCTTTCCTTTTGCTTCCTTTGTGTTCATTATCTGTTCTTTTGGTTGTTTCTTCTTAAGGATTCATAGAGAATAGGGCTTCAGACTATCTTGCATAATATATGTGCTCTGATCAAAATTGTCCCTGTAATCATGGCTTAATGAGGCCCACATATTTCATTTTTACAATTTTCATTATCATTCAAATATTTTCTAATTTCTACTGACTTCTTTGACCTACAGGTCATTAGAATTGTATTTCTCAATTTCTTATACTAATCTTCCAATGTTAATTTAATCAAAAAATTCCAGCTAAATAGCACTCTGATTCAAGAATTTTCTGTTTTGGAAAGTGTAAATATCTTCAAGTAGTTTAGTGCATGTAAATGAAATCAAATTTGGTGAACATATCTTTAAAAACTTTCTAAGTCCTTGATTCATTCGTTATGGGAAAATGTGTATTGAAATGTCTCACTATATTTGGGAATATGTCCGTTTTTTTATTTCAGTTGTTTTTTCTACATTCACCTTAAAGATATGTTATTGAGTGAATAAAAATCTGGAAATTTCATATCATTTTAAGTTTATACTTTTTATTCTAAGATATAATTAATATACTAAATATGTAAAATATAAAATATGTTAAAATATATTAAATTGTTATGATCTGAATACTTGTGTTACTCTGAAATTCATATGCTAAAATCCTAATTCCCAAGGTGATGGTATTGTGAAATGGGGCCTTTGGGAAATGAATAGTCACAAGGGTCCTGAGAGACCCTGGAGAGCTTCTTCACTCCTTCTGCTTTGAGGGTTACATCAAAAGGACAGCCACCTAGGCTGCAGACTCTCATCAGCCCCTGACCTGCTGGCATCTTACCTTCCACAGCTGTAAGAAATCCACTTTGACCTTAGACTTCCCAAACTCCACAGCTGTGAAAAACACACTTTATCTTAGACTTCAAATTCCATAATTGTGAGATATAAATTTACATTATTTATACATCTACTCAGTCTTTGGTAGTTTCTTATGGCAACTGAGAAAAAGACACGTATAAAATCTGTACTACATAAGAAAACATTATAAAATATCCCTCGTTATATCTCTAACATGTATTTTTGCTTAAACCTTATTTTATGTGATATAAGAATAACCACAATAGCTATCTCCTGGTTGAAATTCACATGCTATACCTTTTTCTAGCCTTTCTAATAATTTAATATCTTTATATTTTGTTGTGTGTTTGATAAGGAACACACGCTGTGTTTCGGTATGATTTTATACTATCTGTGAAGATTTGACTCTGAGTGGTAAATGAATTCATATTTAATGTAATTTTTGTATATTAAGACATTAATTCATATCTTAATATTTCTTTCCATTTGTTCTGCCTTTTAAAAACACTTTTTTAGTTTGTTTGTTTTTTTGCGGTGCTGGGGATTGAACCCAGTGCCTTATGCTTGCCAGGCAAGCACTCTACCAACTGAGCTATATCCCCAGCCCTAAAAACACTTTTTAATCTATGTTCTTGTGTTGATTTTTTTGATTGATTTGGTACATACTTTAAATTATTTTTTCCTTTTATTTTTTGATAAGTATATATCCTTTTATAAATTTTTATGATCTTCCTAAGAATGACGCATGTATGCATAATTCATTACTGTGTATTCACTGAAACACACAGATTGACATATACACACATATGCTTCAGGGACTAGGAAAGGCCCTACACTGTATTAACTCTATTTAGCTTTTCTCAACTCTGTTTCACTGCTATCTCATATGAAGTTCCTTTATATAATTGTACTATATATTATATAAATAAATATTATGTATAATAACCTCCATTGATAATGCATATCAATACATGAAATTATATTATTTTAATCACATATATGTAAATCATTATTAATGAATATCTCCATTTCAATTTGCAACCTTTTCTTCTGATGGAAGAATACTCTCTCTATTGAAAGTTTGTTGGTGACAAACTTTCAGGTTTTGTTTAGCTAAAAATGTATTTAATTGAATTCTATTTTGATAGGGATTTTTACTTTGAAGGATTTTTAAGTTTGATCCCCTTTCTTCAAACACACCATTCCATCATCTTCTGTTTCCATTGACCTTGCAGAGAAGTTAGCACCTTTTACTGCTGATACTTGGAAGGCTTTCTCTCTCTCTGCCTTAAGGATACTATTTTAGTGGTAATTTTTCCATTATTTAAACTGGTGTTTTAATTTTGAAGTGTGTCCTTCCTAAGTCTATGAGTACTTTTTAAATTTGTAACTTGATAACTTTAAGTAGTTTTAGAAATTATCAACTATTATGTCTTCAACGACTATTTCTGTTCCATTAGCATTCTCCTTCAAGTATCACAAATATATGGAGTCATTTCATGCTACATTTCATATCTGTCTATAATGTCTTTCTGAGTGTTTCATGATTTCATCTTTACACACATCATTGTGAATATTTTCTTTGGACTCATTTGTTTAGTTTACTATTTTTTTCTTAACCTTGTCATAATTTATCTCTTCTATATTCATTACCTGGTACCCCCTGTTTGTGTTTCATTATCTATAATTTTGCTTGTCTTCTTCCATATGGTCTTGTATTTCCAAATGACTGATTATTTTTATTGAGTACTTTATGTTGTATATGAAATCCTGCACATATTATTTGAGGCTTTGCAAGATACTGTCTTTCTCTAGGAGCACTTAGAATCACAGATTACCTTAATCCAGAGATCAACATAATTCCAAATTGAGTTTTCATTCTCGTGAGACATGCTTTAGTTCAAGCCCCCTTCCTTAGTGGTCTCTGAACTCCAATTTCTTTCTGTTTCCATGACACTAGGGAAAGCTCTTCCTAGACTCTCAGTGATTTTTATGAAACTTTTAAAATCAGCAATTATCTCAAAGTTAGAAGAGGGCTTAAATATCATAGTTAAGTCTAGGAATTCCTTATTCCCAAGATCTTGATTTACAAATTTTTAGTGCCTTGTCTTTGCTTTTTCTTTTATTATGTGTTCCAACTTTTCAATTTGATATCAGTGTAAGTATTTAATCTCAATATTAGTGTTTGCTTGTATTTATTTGTCAGTATTAATAATACTGTTATTATTTTTCCTAACCCTACAAGTAAGATACTCTACAATTATATATTAATATCTAAGTGAGAATCTGGCATTAGAACACATGTCAGCACTGCTGGGGTATCTAGAACTCACCTCTGTAAAAGAAGATAATCTCATTATGTCTTAATTGATGATTAAATACTTAGAGCAGTGGCAAATAAAAATGTGTGGAGTTAAAATTTCTTTGACCTGCTGAAATAAGCAGAAATAGCAAAAAAAAAAAAAAAAAAAAAAAGAACACCAAACAAAAAATATATGGTGTCAGTTATATGTGGAATCTTACAAAAAATAAAAGTCAAATATATATAGAGAAAGAACAAACAATAGGTGGGAGATTGGGGGAATGGAGAGATGTAGCTCCATAAATACAGAGTAGCAGATATGCAGCATGTACAATCTGGAAATCTAAGGTACAACATGAAAAGCATAAGTAATAAAATTGTCTTATATTAGGGACTTTTATTAAATAAGTTAATTTTATGTGGAAGAAACAAAAGCAAAAATATTGTCTTTGTAAAATTGAAAAACCATTTCTATTTCTTGCACACATGAAACAATCTTAAGACCAAAATTGGATAAAAACACAACTGACAAGAGATGTAAATAGTGTAGGGAGTTAAAAAAAAAGTTGTAATGAATACATGTCAATATTTGATATTTCTTCCCTCCAAGGTAAATTTTACATCTTGACATCTCTCAAAGACAAAAGAACACAATAAAATGGATTTCTGCACAATTTTTTTGGAATAGCACAGTGGTAATTTACCTGATGGGAAAAGAATCAAACCTTCTACATCATGTTAAATGCAACTGAATAGCGAAATTATTAATTAAACAATGGATGATAAAGTATTGTTAATTTTAAACATCTTCAATTTCTTATGTGTCTCCATGAGTTTTTTAATGTAAAGCTAATATCATATAACTGTTTTAGCACTGGGTTTTGGAATGATTATGGTTTAGAGAATCTGATAGGTGCCAGTTCTCTCAGTAAGCCTCTTAGGAAGTTATTATTTTCTACTTTTTGAAGGTGAGGACCCCAGAATGCAGAGTGCTTAGGTAAATATGGTGGAATGGAAACCATCTTCACTGTCACCGTGAAGCCAAGTCCAAAGGCTTCCCCAATTCTAGTTTATTTCTACTGCATTCACTATAACAGTGGTCTTCTCCCAGAATTTGGATACTGTTAGAGAATGGTAAGGTAGCCCACGTATTCCTGGTCCAGTTCTATTGCAGCCCATACAGAACAACAGTGACTCCTCAGCAACTGTGATTTTCTGACTTCTGCAATCCTTGGTGTTGTGGTTTAGCTATGAGTTATCCCCAAAAAGCTCATGTGTCAGACAATGCAAGGATATTCATAGGTGTAATGATCAGATTATGAGAGTTATAACTTAATCAGTAGATTATTAATTGTCTGATACACATTAACTGGGTAGGCAGTTAGGGTGTGGCTAAAGGAGGTGGGTCACTGGGGACATGCCTTTGGGGTTTATATTTTGTCCCTGGTGAGTCAAGCACTCATTCTCCCCCTCTTTCTCTCTTTCTCTGCTTCCTTGGTGCCATATCTCCAGCTACTTTCCTCTGCCACACCATTCAGCCTTGCCGTTCTTAAAATTAAACTTTTCCTCCTCTAAAATTGTGCTTTCAGGTGTTCTGGTCACAGTGGCAAAAGACTGACTAAAATACTTGGTAATTTTACAAGTTATTACAAATGACTGATGTCATTGTATGCCAGCAGCATGCTTTCAAACACTTGTGTAGCTTCTAGGAATAAAAGAGTTGCCTGCTTATATTAGAATATAAGCTAATGGGGAGACTCATTCCTAAGCAGAATTGGATATATTTTCTCAGACAAGGACATCCTTTCCTCCATAATTCTCCTCAGTTAAGTATGTTTATGTTGAGGAATTTCTTTTCTGTTAGTTAAGTATTCTTTCTTACCTTAAAAAGGAAGCCTCACAGGTCATTGACTTACAAAACAACTTCTTTTTTCTTCTTTTTTTTCTTTTATTTATTCTAATTAATTGTACATGACAGTAGAATGCATTTGCACATTTTGATAGATCTTACATAAATAGAGTATAATCTCTCATTTTTGATTAGACATATTGCAGAATCGCATAGGTCATATAGTCATACATGTACATGAGGTAATAATACCCATTGGAAAGAGTTTCTTGTTGGACTTGTGTGTAGGCGAAAATATTAGAAAATATTAGAATATTCCTGGCAGCACTAGTTATTTCTGTAACTTAGCTTTTATACATATGTGCTGAATGATTGGAGAAGATGTTTTATGATAGGAACTCAAACATTTATAAACTTTGCTACCTAATTGTTATTGAGATAGATTAGTAAATCCATCAGAAAAATACAAGGACGAAGATGATACACCTGACAATAAATTATCAAAATCAAGAGTTAATCACTTGTTTCCAGATTTGTTAAGTTTCTCTTGTAATGCCTCATCTCCACATTTTGCTGTGTGGATCCTTAAAGGAGTGGAATCTTTTGAGTTAGCTGTGCAATGCGTGCAGTTCTCCCTTGAGTCTCCACTTCAAATATTTCTGTCTTATCATTTAACAGTTTTGTAATTTGCCAGATATTTATTAAGCACAGCTTTATGCTGGAAAAAGTGTTAGGTACTGGAATTAAAGTGGTGAAGAAAACAGACTAAATTGTTGGCGCTATGGAAATTAAATTCTAGTGGGAGGAGAAGATAACAACAGGTGAGTAAAGAAGAAAGATTAAATAATTTTAGATAAATGAGCTTTGAAGAGAATAACAATTTCCTATGAGTGAAAGAGTGATTGGGGTTTCATCTAGTTTGAAAGGTCAGGGATGCACCCTCTGAGAAGGTGGTACCGTCAATATTACTTCAGTGTATTGAATGCTCACAACTGCAAAATAATGGTGTTCTTCATGATAGATGCCAAATTTTATCAACAACCTCATTAAGAAGTTATTATTTTCTGCTTGTTAAAGATCAGGACTCAGTTTGTGGAAGTTGCTCAGGATTCCCTTGGTAAATATGTTGGAATTAAAACCAGCTTCACTGCCACCTGATGCAGTAAGAGCAATACTAGTATTTTAGAAAGTGCTTTCTTGATGGAAAAACGAAGGTTCCAAAAGATTGCGAATCCTTTCTCTTAGTGTACCTTGCGTTCCTATTGGGTAGCCATGGCTTCCTGTCTTGTTTAATACATGTGGAACCTTAACACAGCTTTCACTGTGTATTTAAGGTTGTGTTAAGACAGCAGAGAGTTCTATGGAAGGTCTACAATTCCTCTCAGTGCTGCTGCAGTTATGATATGCTGTTATGCACTCTTACCACCAAAGTTGTAATCCATACTCTGCCCTCAAATAATTCAGTACCAGACTAATGAGCAATACTCATGATTTGATAAATAAACTCATAATCTCAACTCCCTCCAGAATCACTGTGATGTTAAATTTGTATTTGTACTGACATATGAAAGGGTTCATTCTTCAAGAAAGCATAACATCAGTGCAAAATGTATTCTACACTCAGCTGGGGCTGGGAGAAAAGGTCAAGGCGATAAAATAAATTTGAGGAGAATATGGAAGAAGGCATCAGGTTGCACTCAGGATGTCTTGTTGACCTTTATGTGAATGGCCACAGTGCCACTAATATTTCAAAGCAGTACTTTTTGGAAAATTTAAAATAATAAAGAAAGCAAATTTGCAGTTTTTATGTATCAGGTAAAATCATAACTTAAGAAATCTTAACACAAAAAATTTCAAACATATCCAATGTGAAGTTAAGAAATCTTGAATTTCACTGCAGTCTGTCAATTTCTATATTCTTCTCTGTATTTTTGATAGTGAAAATAGCAAATGTTTGTTGATTCATGTGCCAAATCCTGTTTAAGTCTCTTTTTGTACACACATTGTCTTAGGACTTTACCTGATACATAAAAACACAAAAATTTTACATATTAATGTTGTACCATGTGATGTGATGGGCATCCATTGTTTTGTTTTTGCTTCTGAAAAGGAAAATTAAAAAATTTGGTTTTATTAGTTATACATGACAATAGAATGCATTTTAACATATTATATATATCTGCAGTTCAACTTCTCATTCTTCTGGTTACACATAATGTGGAATTACATTTATTGTGTATTCATATATGCACATAGGAAAGTAATATCTTATTCATTCTACCATCTTTCCTATTCCCACAACCTTTTGAAGTATGGTTTATTTTTCATCATTCCCATTTTACAGATTTGAAAATACAAGAATGGAAATTCAAATAGACATAAGCCTTAGGAATCATCAAAAATCATAATTACATTTCTATAAATTAAATGGCAAGCAATGTTTTAAAAAGTGGGACAAATTTAATTGAAGGGAAATGTGTGAGATTGGTTTGTGAGTGCTGTAAAGTTACTTTCCATACTGAAAGTGCACAGATAACAACTAATTGTTGTTGCAAATAAATAGAGAAAAGATAGCAACAATAGTTCAGGGAGGGAGACTCCAGGGTAGGGTAGTGTTGGACAGGAATTATAATTAGTATTTTATCATAATGCATGTGTACCCTTTAAAATTTTTACCATTTGAATGCCCACTTTGCATAGGAACTAAGTTAAAATAACAAACTGCCTTTGTCCCTGTCCCTACTCTAATCTCCTTTCTTCTGCCCCCAGTCTTGTGTCCTTTTCCACTTGCCTGAGCCTCACAGCTGCTTTTCCTCACAATCCTCCTGTCTCCTCAGAACCACAATATGTCATCTCCTTTTTCTGGTACTCTCAAAGCACTCCTTCCCACAGGACCTTGCAGTTCAGCACACACAGCTTTACATGCTTCTTCCATGGGCAAAACTCTCTCACTTCTCATCCCCTTCCAGTACTGCCCCTCTGTTTCTTTCCCTCCACAGTCAAGCTTCTGAAAAAAAGAGAGTACACTACTATACTCTGCTTTCTCATCTTGCATTTGTCTTTAAACTACTCTTAGGTTTCTTCGCTTTCATGTTAGTTGTACCAACCAGGTCAGTGTACTGCGTATGCAACTGTACTTTTATATTTGTGTCCTAGGGTTCAAGTTGTATTTACTTCAAGCAAGTGGGCAAGGCACTTAAACTTTCCAGGAATCTATGTGTATGTGTATGACTTCTTCCATTCAACAGATGTTTGTGAGATTTATCCTCAGTTCTGTTTCAGGCAGAATTAATTTTTCTGCTCTTTGGCATTCCACTGAAAGAATATTCCAGTTTATTCAACTATGCTTGGTGTCAATGTATCTGTTATGGTTTGGATGTGAGGTGTCGTCCAAAAGCTCCCATGTGATACAATGCAAGAAGGTTCAGAAATGATTGGGTTGCCAGGATCTTAATCCAATCAGTGAATTAATCCCCTGATAGGGATTAACTGAGTGGTAACTGAGGTGGTAGGGTGTGACTGGAGGAGGTGAAAATTGGGGCATGGCTTTGGGATATATTTATATCTGGCAAGTGGAGTCTCTCTCTCTGCTCTCTGATCATCATGTGAGCCACTTCCCTCTGCCATACTCTTCTGCTATGATGGAACTGGCTGTATATTGACTGAGACCTCTGAAACTAGGAATCCTCAAATAAACCTTTCCTCTACAGTTGTTCTGGTCGAGTCTTTAAGTAACAGTGACAAAAAACCTGATTGAAACACTATCTTTGCTGTGCTTTATTATTATTTTTCTATTGAATGTGTTACTATCAAATCTCTTCTACTTGTATTCAGGTGTAAATACCTAAATATTCCTGTAAATAGTCTAATGCTTGGGATAGTTGCATCTTTAGCTATGTACATTTTAAACTTTAAAATATAATACCCAACAAGTTTCTCCCCCATGGGCAGTCTATGTAAATAGAGTTCATCTTGCTTTACATCTTTTCCAACATCTCATATGGAAGAATAATTAGTGTGTACCAAATAAAACAAATGTGAAATGATGTCTGATGATTTTAATTTGTAATTACAAGAAGCTTGTAATATCAACTAAACTTGCAATTAAGAGTGAGAAAAATACCATTGCCTGCAATCAATTGTAAAAGTTTTACTATGCCAACAATTTTCCAAGATCATATGGTCTCTGTGCAGGGACAGCTATGGCAGAAAGTGGGAAAGAGTGAACAGTTACACTGTTGTTATGGAGTAGTCAGAAAAGGCAGTGATATGCTGTTAGAAACATCCATTATGAAAAATTGAGAGTGAAAGGTGAAGCATCATTTTTCTTTACTGGATAAAAATTCTTTAAGAACATAAATCACTGTTGGAGGGCAAGTGGGAGAGATAATGGTATTTACCACAAATAAAGGAGAGAAAATATGAAGTCTTTTAGATTTCATTTAGCATCCAGATTGATTATTTTGTAACTCTGGTTGTGGCAGTCTTTTTAATAACTCCATTGGGGCAGGTGATAAATGGCATGTAGGCAATAAGTAGGAAGATGAACTGGATATGAAAATGTTCACAGTTATTATTGTATGAAAGAAAATAGGTTACAAACAGCATGTACAATGTGACCCCAATTCTGAAAAGATACGCATATGAATGAAATGTAATAATAGATTCCCAGAAGTAAGCATCAAGAATTTTTGAGAGATGTCATATCAGTTTTAGAATTGCACATGACTATTTTGTGCTAATGTAAATATTTATGTCTTCAAAATTCATCATGAGCACTGATGACTCCTGACCAGCAGTTACCATTCCCTGAAGACACTTTAGCTCCAAGACAGATTTGGGGTGTTGGGAAGAGTTCTAGAAAGGGTAGGACAAAAACTGAGAATCATGTGAACAAATAGAGCATCTGTAATTATGTAGATGTGTGTGTATGTATACTAAAATGGCAATATTGAGGGATGGATGTAGTTTTATGGGTAATTCCATTTTGCACTGTTTTTTTTCTGCTTTTAAAATTTCCTTTCAAAGGTTTGATAATCTGTGCACGTATATATGCTAGCATGTTCTCATTTTTTTTTATTTACTTATTGATTCATTGAACACAAATGGAGTACAGTTATTGTTTCACTGGTTGTACACAAAGTAGAGTCACACCATCTGTGCATTCATACATGTACACAGGGCAATGGTGTCTGTCACACATTCTGTTATTATTTTTACCCCCCCACCCCGCCCCCACCCCTCCCTTCCCTCTATGCTATCTATCCTTCCTCCATTCTTGCCACCCTTCCCCATGTTCTCATTTTTGATTTTAAAAAACTTGTGGAATCTATGTAGCATGATTTCGAAGCATTTCAAAAGTCTTTAGTATTGACTATAGCGAATGCATCCTTCATAGGGCTGCATAGGCTAATCACTAAAATCACCACAATGATTTAATCAGCAATGGTAAGATATGTTTAATTTTTAAAATTAAAAAGGGTAAGGATCTTTCTGATGATAAAGAAAGCAAGTTTAATATATAAACTTCATTATAAGTACTAATTTATTAGATTTAGAGTGAGAAGATGCATATGCAAATATTCTCCCGACCTCATTTAGTCATTCCACTTCTAAACAAATAATAAGTATTTAGTGTGTGCCAGGCACTTTCCTAAGCTCTGGTGATACATCAAAGAGCAACAACAACCCCAACAACACACACACACACA
>JAJEJO010004222.1:163340-245878 GCA_020662805.1 Glaucomys volans
GATTTCATCTTACTCCAATTAGAATGTTTTTTATTAAGAGTACAGGCCACAACAGGTGTTGGCAAGGATGTGGGGAAAAGGTTACACTCATATATTGGTGGTCGAAGTGCAAGTTGATGCAGCCACTCTGGAAAGCAGTGTGGAGATTCATTAGAAAACTTGGAATGGATCCACCATTTGACCCAGCTATCTCACTTCTTGGCCTATACCCAAAGACTTAAAATCATATTACTACAGTGATGCAGCCACATCAATGTTCATAGCTGCTCAATTCACAATAGTTAGATTGTGGAACCAACCTAGATGCCCTTCAATAGATGAATGGATAAAGAAACCGTGGTATATATACACAATGGAATATTACTCAGCCATAAAGAAGAATAAAATTGTGGCATTTGTAGTAAATGGATGATGTTGGAGACTATTATGCTAAGTGAGATTAGTCAATCCCAAAATCCAAAGGCCGAATGGTCTCTTTGATAAGTGAATGATGCATAATGTAGGGTGGAATGATGGCAAGAATGGAGAAAGGATAGAGAGCATAGAGGGAAGGGAGGGGTGGGGTTGAGGTTGGGGGGTAAGAATAATAACCGTATGTGTGACAGACATCATTGCCCTGTTTACATGTATGAATGGACAGATGGTGTGACTCTACTTTATGTACAAAAAAAAAAACAATTGCTGTACTCCATTTTTGTTAAATGAATCAAAAAATTAAATAAAAAGAAAAAAAATAAAATAAAATAGCCAAAGCAATCCTTAGCAAGAAAAGCAAAGGAGAAGGCATCACAATCCCTTAAATTATACTATAGAGCTACAGTAAATAAAACTGTGTGGTGCTGGCATCAAAAAAGGCATGAAGACTAATGGAACAGAATAGAAGGTTGAGAGACAAATCCACCAAACTATAGTTACCTCATACTAGATAAAATCATCTAAAACATACAATGGAGTAAAGATCCTCTTCAAATGGTGCTGGAAAAGCTGGAAATCCATATGTAATAGAATGAAAGTTAAACCTTATCTCTCACCATACACAAAATTCAACTCAAAATGGATCAAGGACCTAGGTATGAGACCAGAAACCCTGCACATACTAAAAATAATGTAGATCAAAATCTCCATCATGTCAGCTTAGTAACCAAATTTATCAACAAGACTCCTAAAGCACAAGACGTAAAATCAAGAATCAGTAAATGGGATGGTCCAAACTATAAAGTTTCTTCACAACAAAGGAAACAATCAAGAGCATGAAGACAGCCTATAGAATGGGAAAAAAAAATCTTTGCCATCTGTGTCGCATATAGAGTATTAATTTCTAGGATATATAAAGAACTCAAAGACCTTTACACCAAAAAAACAAAACACAAAACACAAATAACCTAATGAATACTTGGCAAAGGAAATGAACAGATACTTCACAGAAAAAGAAATATGAATAGTTAACAAATATATGAAAAAATCTTCCACATCTCTAGCAATGAGAGAAATGCAAATTAAAACTCCACTAAGATTTCATTTCACTCCAGTCAGAGTATCAAATATCAAGAATACAAATAACAATAAATGTTGGTGAGGATGTGGGGGAGAAGGTGCACTCATACATTGCTGGTGGGACAGCAAATTGGTGTAAACTTTCTGGAAAACAATATGGAGATTCTTCAAAAAAAACTAGGAATGGAACCACCATTTAACCCAGCTACCTCACCCCTCAGTATATATCCAAAGAATTGAAAATCAGCACACTACATTGATGCAGCCACATCAATGTTTACAGTAGCTCAATTCACAATAGCTAGGAATTAACCATAAATAAGAATGACTTCATGACATTTGCCAGTACATGGATGGATCTGGAAACTATCATGTTAATTGAAATAAGCCATTCCCAAATTAGCCAAAGTCAATTTTTTTTCTCTTATTTGTGAACACTAACCCATACTAAGGGGAAGGGGTTGGAGAATAGAAGTTCTGTTGGAAAGTTATGTTATTTGAACTTGCATTGTCCTTTAGGTTGATGGTCTTGGATGAAATGTTGTGTAGGTCCCATTCCAGCTCCCAGTGCTTCTATTCCTTCTCTCAAATATGTTGACCCTGTTTTCCACTTCCTGGAATGTTCCTGCTTAATAGTTACTGTTGTGCTGATAAAATGCAGAATTTCAAGGTCATGGTGTGTTCACATGGTATAGAAACTTGACTTTTTTGCTTGCAAGGCGTGAGGACATCTCCCTGCATTACATTGTCAGTTGGTGACAACACCCATATCCCATTTATGCTGAGAGTGTAGAGAGTTTGTCTTTTTTCCTGATTGTAAGAGGGAAATACTCAGTTTCAGCCTTAAATATGATGTTAGCATTGGATTTATATAGATGCCTTTTTTGTAGTTGAAGGATTTTCCTCCTATCACCCTTTTGTTCAGAGTTTTCCAAGAATGGAGTTGGATTTTGCCAAATTATTTTTCTACTTCTGTTAAGATAACTATGTTTCCTTTATATTTAAGGATCTTTACATGCTAAAATACAATGATTACTTTTTTGATTGAAGTGAAATACACATTTCATATGATTAATGATTTCAAAGAGCCCAATTTAATCACAGTTAATACATCCACAATGTTGTCAATCACTACTTCTTTTAAGTTTCAAAACTTTTCATCACCACAGAATAATTTCTACCATTTAAATAATTACTCCTTATTACTCCTTCCTCCAACCCCCTGGCAATGACAAATCCTTTTTTTCTCTATGACTTTATCTATTTAAAAAATCTCATTTGAAAATAATACAATATTTGAACTTGTGCTGGATATTTTCACTTTACATGCTGTTTTCAAGTTCATTCCAATTGTACATTTTAATCAGTATTTTATTCCCATTTATGGCTGAATAATATTCCATTACATGTACATCTTTTGTTTTCTTTATCAACTCTTCCTTTGCTGGCCATCTGGGCTACTTCACTTTTTATCTACTATGAATAATGCTGCTATAAACTATGTATGAGTGGCTGTGAGGGCATAGGAATCTGATATGTTTGTACTTCATTCAGATATGTATACAGGACTGGAATAATAGTATCATTTAGCAATTCTGTACTTAACTTTTAAAGGAACTACCATTTTTTTTTTCATAGAGTCTGCACCTTTTTACATTCCCAGGAGCCATGTATGAATCCTTATTTCTTTATACCCATTCCAAAACTTTTTAATTTCAGTATTTTTGTTATTGTTAAAATTTTTAACTTTTATTCTATTTGTTCTAATTGGTTGTACATGACAATTGAATGCATTTATACTTTTTGATAGATCATACATAAATAGAGTGTAATCTCTTATTTTTCTGATTCTACATATTGGGGGATCATATCAGTCATGCAGTCATACATGCACATGAGGTAATAATGTCTGTTTCACTCTAGTATCATTCCTTCCCTCATCCCCCTTCCCCTCTCTTCACTCCTCTCTACCTAATATAAAGTCACTTTATTCTTCCCTAACCCACCCACCTTATTGTGAATTAGTGTTCCCATATCAGAGAAAATATTTGGCCTTTGTTTTTTGGGGGGTTTGGCTTATTTCACTTAGCATGATATTCTCTTACTCCTTCCATTTACCAGCAAATGCCAGAATTTCATTCTTCTTTAAAGTTGAATAATATTCCATCGTATTATATATACCACATTTTCTTTATCCATTCATTTGTTAAAGGGCATCTAGGTTGGTTCCACAATTTAGGTATTGTGAATTGAACTTCTATAAACACTGATGTGGTTGTGTCACTGTAGTATGTTGATTTTAAGTCCTTTAGGTATAAACTGAGGTGTGGGATAACTGGGTCAAATGGTAGTTCCATTGCAAGTTTTCTGAAGAATTTCCAAACTGCTTTCCATAAGGGCTGCACCAGTTTGCATTCCCACCAGCAATGTATGAGTGGACCTTTTCCCCAGGTTCTCACCAACATTTATTGTTGTTTGTATTCTTGATAATTGCCATACTGATTGGAGTGAAATAAATCTTAGAGTAGTTTTGATTTGCATTTCTCTAATTCCTAGAGATGTTGAACATTTTTTCATATATTTGTTGATCAGTTTTATATCTTCTTCTGTGAAGTGTCTGTTCAGTTCCTTAGCCCCATTTTTTGATTGCGTTATTTGGTTTTCTGGTGTTAAGTTTTTTTTAGTTCTTTATATATCCTAGAGATTAATGCTTTCTCTTAGATGCATGTGGTAAAGATTTTCTCCCAATCTGTAGGCTCTCTCTTCACATATTGATTGTTTCATTTGCTGAGAAGAAGCTTTTTAGTTTGAGTCCATCCCGCTTACTGATTCTTTAACTTCTTGTGCTTTAGGGGTCTTGTTAAGGAACTCAAATCTTAGGCCAACATGGTGAAGATTTGGGTCTACTTTTTCTTCTAGTAGTCGCAGGGTCTCTGTTCTAGTGTCTAAGGCTTTGATCCACAGTGAATTGAGTTTCATGCAGGGTGAGAGATATGGTTTTAATTTCATTTTGTTACATGTGACTTTCCATTTTTATCCAGCACCGTTTGTTGAATAAGGTATCTTTTCTCCAGTGAATGTTTTTGGCATCTTTGTCTAGTATGAGACACCTGTATTCATGTAGGTTTGACTCTGTGTCTTCTATTCTGTACCACATCTCTACCTGTTTTGGTGCTAATACTATGCCGTTTTTATTACTATACCTCTGTAGTGTAGTTTGAGGTCTGGTATTATGATGCCTCCTGCTTCACTCTTTTTGCCAAGGATTGCCTTGGCTATTCTGGGTCTCTTATTCTTCCAAATGAATTTCTTGATTGTTTTTTCTAGCTCTATGAAGAATGTCATTGGGATTTTAATAGGAGTTTCATGAAATTTGTATAACACTTTTGGTAGTAAGGTCATTTTGACAATATTAATTCTGCCTATCAATGAGCTTGGGAGGTCTTTCCATCACCTTAGATTTTCTTCAATTTCTTTTTTTAGTGTTCTGTATTTTTCATTTTAGAGGTCTTTCACCTCTTTTGTTAGATTTATTCCCAAGTATTTTTTTTTTTGAGGTGATTATGAATGGGGGGATGTTCTTTATTTCTCTTTCAGTGGATTCATTGCTGATGTATAGGAATGCATTTAATTCATGGGTATTGATTTTATATCCTGCTACTTTGCTGAATTTATTCATAAGTTCTAGAAGTTTTTGGTGGAATTTTTTGGATTTTCCAAATATAGAATCATATCATCAGCAAATAGTGATAGTTTCAGTTCTTCTTTATCTATTTGTATACCTTTAATTTTTTTTGTTCTGTCTAATTGCTCTGGCTAGAGTTTCAAGGACAATGTTGAATAAATGTGGTGAAAGAGGGCATCTTTGTCTTGTTCTAATTTTTAGAGGGAATGCTTTCAGTTTTTCTGTGTTTAGAATTATGTTGACCATGTGTTTAGCATATATGGGTTTATGATGTTGAGATATGTTCCTACTATCCCTAGGTTTCTTGTGTTTTGGACATGAAGAAGTGCTGTATTTTGTTAAATGCTTTTTCTGCATCTATTGAGATGATCATATTTTTGTTTTTAAGTCGGTTGATATGATGAATTATGTTCATTGTTTTCTGTATGCTGAACCAACCCTGTATCCCTGGGATGAGCCTCACTTGATTGTGGTGCACTATCATTTTAATATGTTTTTGCATGTGAGTTGCCAGAATTTTATTGAGGAATTTTGCATCTATGTTCACAAAGGGACATTGGTCTAAGTGTTCTTTCCTTGATGTGTCTTTATCTGGTTTTGGTATCATGGTGATATTAGACTCATAGAATGAATTTGGAAGGGTCCCTTCTTTTCTATTTCATGGAATAATTTGAGGAGTATTGGTGTTAATTCTCCTTTGAAGGTCTTATAGAACATGGCTGAAAATCTGTCTGGTCTTGGACTTTTCTTAATTGGTAGGCTTCTAATGGCATTTTCTATTTCATTACTTGAAATTTTCTGTTTAAATCCCGTATGACCTCCTGATATGGGTCATAGGTCTTTAGAAATTTGTCGATGTCTTCAATATTTTCTATTTTATTGGAGAATAAATTTTCATAAAAATTTCTAATTATCTTCTGTATTTCTGTTGTGTCCTTTGTGGTATTTCCTTTTTCATCACATACTTTAGTAATTTGCGTTTTTTGTCTTTTTCTCTTTGTTAGTGTGGTTGGGATTTATCAGTTTTATTGAGTTTTTCAAAGAACCAACTTCTTGTCAATTTTTTCAATTGACAATTTGTTTAGTTTCAATTTCATTGATTTCAGCTCTGATTTTAATTATTTCTTGTCTTTTACTGTTTTTGGTATTGATTTGTTCCTGTTTTACTAGGGCTTTGAAATGTAATGTTATGTTATTTATTTGTTGACATTTTATTCTTTTAATAAATGAACTCAATGCAGTGAACCTTCCTCTTAGTACTGCCTTCATAGTGTCCTAGAGATTTTGGTATGTTGTAACAGTATTCTTGTTTGCCTCTAAGTATTTTTTCATTTCATCCTTGATTTCTTCTGCTATTCATTCATCATTCAATAGGGTATTATCCTCCATGTGTTAGAATAGCTTTTATTTTTTATTTTATCATTGATTTCTAATTTCAGTGCATTATGATCTGATGCAATGCAGGGTATTATCTCCATTTTTTTTTTTTTTTTGTATTTTCTAAGAGTTGCTTTGTGGCATAAGATATGGCCTATTTTAGAGAAGGATCATGTACTGCTGAGAAAAAAGTGTATTTGCTTGTTGATGGATGAAATAGTCTATATATGTCTGTTAAATCTAAATTATTGATTATATTATTTAGTTCTATAATTTCCTCATTTAGTCTTTGTTTAGAAGATCTTTCCAGTAGTAAAGTCAGCCTATATTATTGTGTTGTGATCTATTTGAGTCTTGAAATTGAGAAGGGTTTGTTTGACATACATAGATACTCCATTGCTTGTGGCATACATGTTTGCAATCCTTATGTCTTTTCTCCAGGTGCTGCTGCTGCTGTTGACCCTGTTGCAGTTGCTGTCGCCCGGAGGTTTGCTGCCCATGACACTGCTTCGGACACCTGGCTGCCTTATACACCACTGCTGCAATCATCAACACTGCTGCCTCCAAAGCCTCTGCCGCTCCCTGAATGTCACCCGGACGTCTTCTCTCTGGGTGCTCCTGCAGCTGCAGCCACAGTCAACGCCAATGCCCTGCTGCCACAGTCCCCCCACATGCTGCCACCACCACCAACATCTGCAGCTGCTGCTGACCCCCTACCTGCTCCCACTGACTCCTGCTACTACCACTTCCACACTGCCCAGAGGTCCCCCACCATGGGGACTCCAGGTTTGGTTGCACCTGGAGACGAACATTTTGAGATACCAGCCAGAGCCTGGGTTTTATTACTTTTTTATCTATGTATTCTAACATTTGCAAAATGGTATCTCTCTGCAGTTTCAATTTACATTTACTTAGTGACCAACAAAGTTGAATGTATTTGTGTGCTTATTATCTATTTGTACATTTTCTTTTCTTTTGAGAAATATATATTCAACTCCATTGTCTATATTAAAAATTGAATTTTCCTTTTTCATTGAGTTGTGAGAATTCATCACGTATTTTAAACCAGTTTCTGATTTGTGATTTGCAAATATTTTCTTGCACTGTTTAGATTTTCTTCTTACTTTCTTGATCAATCCCCTGATTCACACAAAGTTTTTAGTTTAATGAATTCTAATTTATCAGTTCTTCTTCAGTTGCTTTTATTGTCAAATCTGAGAATCCACTGACAAATACAAGGTCATAAAAAAGTGTCCCCATGTTTTCTCCAATAGTTTTATGGTTTTCTCGCTTATATTTAGGCCCACGATCTATTTTGTATTAACTTGTTTTGATGATCAAATGTGATCATCACTGTTTCTCACACAAAATAAAAATTCAAAAACCTCTGAGCTGTATGTTATTATAAAGACTAAAATTTCTGACTTCATACTTAAGAAGTTGAGCAAATAAAAAACTCTTAAATTTTAATGAAAATAAGTGTTTCGACTTTTTGAAGAAGTCAATTCAAAATTTTTCATTTCTCTCAGTCTAAGTTTTTTCTTATCTGCTCAGAGATAAGGGTTTTTTCTCTGCTCAGAGATCTACCTGTAAGTCAAGTGTTTGTTTTTCAAACTTTTGACATGTAAACAAATAATTCTACTTAAAATTCTGTCTGTGTGCCTCAAGATGTGGAAATAGTTGAAAACACAGAACCAAAGGGAAGCCCCCAAACCCAGCGGCGATTGGCTCATACCACAGGATGCTCTCACACCCCCCTTGTGACAATGATGCTGGGTCCCACCTGTCTACCAGATGGAATTCCCTGTATGATCCAGCAGTTTAGAAAAAATGGATGAGGAAAAGATGGGCATAAAGAAACTTTTGGGAGCAGTGAAAGAAGAAAAATATTTAAAAATATAGATTTTTTACTCTTTACAAAAACACATAATCTTGTAAAACAAAAATGGCTAGAACCAGTTCTGAGACTCTGGAAGGGTTTTGCCTAATAGAAGATCAAGCTGTACTGATTTCATGGTTAATCCTACTTTGATTATAAATATCTGATTATTAATTATTTGAATCTACCCCATCTGCATAGTACATTTCCCTTAATATTTTTATTTTCTAATCAGAGGGTTAGGCAGGCTTCACCTGTTCAGAATAGTACATCCACAATATTTTAAGTTTGGATCCTGGCACATGCCAAAGCCAGGCACGTCACTCTGACCCAATCTAGGGCACTAGTTCTGCTCATGTCTCCTCTCTTAAAGTCTAAAAATACTTCCATTATCAAGTACAGATGGGGATATTATTTTTCTCTTGTTCCTGATTATTTGCATTCAGGTCTTGGTTTTAGTTTTTATGTAAACATTTACCCCATACTGTCAGATCCAAATAGAAGAAGCCAGAAATCATTCAGTTGGTTAAAAACTGTGTACCATTATCCATCTAAATTTTGCCTCTTAAAAATCATTGTAAATATAAGACCTATAAGGAAGCTTGGAGGTGAAGAAACTCATTCACTTAGAAAATATTAAGCATATTCTAAGTACATGAAATGTTCTAGTTACCAGGAACACCAGGCATATATAAAAACAACATGGCTTTAGAATTCTGAAAATGTAGTCTAGTAAGCAAAGAGAGGAATAAACAAATAAATAGTTAATTGCACTTATCAATAAATGCTATGAAATAAAGGAAGGCAGAACCTTCCTTAAACAGGAACTGAGATGCAGAAGTTCACTCATTGAATCTCTGCTGTAATTGTGGTGAAATGAACACATTTAGATTTCACTCCACCCCAAGTGTTTGGAATTGCTCTTGTCATTTTAAAAGAAGAAAAAAGCTCATGTAATTTTGCTACAACAAAAAACAAACAGAACAACAGCAAAATTCCTATTGAATGTTAGAGGGCTGTCTTAGTCCATTTAACCTGCTGTAATAAAATTCTATCAGCTTTGCCTTATCAGCAAAGGACATGTATCTCTCACAGTTCAGGAGACTGGAAGTTGAAGATCAAGACTTGGGCAGTGTTTTAGTCAGCTTTTTTCCTGCTGTGACTAAAAGACCCAACCAGCACAATGGTAGATGAGAAAAAGTTTATTCAAGAGCTCAAGGTTTCAGAGCCCTTAAAGGTTTCATCCATAGACAGCCAGCTCCATTCCTCGGAGCTCGAGGAGAGGCTAAACATCATGGTGGAAGAGTGTGACAGATGGAAGCAGCTCACAGGATGATCAGGAAGCAGAGAAAGACATTCCACTTACTAGATACAAAATATATATCTCATAACCATGCCCCCAGTGAACCACTTCCTCAAGGCACACCCCACCAGCCTCCAGTTATCATTCAGCTAATCCCATCAGGGATGAATTCACTGATTATTTTATGGCTATAACCCAATCATTTCTCCTCCAAACCTTCTTGTATTGTCTCACATGTGAGCTTTTGGGGAACACCACATCTAAACCATAACAGGCAGATTAGCCAAGCATGGTGGCACATACCTGTAATCCAATCAACCTGGGAAGCTGAGGCAGGAGGACTGCAAATTTGAGGACTGCTTCATCAATTTCGGGAGGCCCGAAGCAAATTATAGAGACCAAATCTTAAGAGAAAACATAGAAAGGGCTGAGGATATAGCTCAGTGGTAAAGCATCCTGGGTTCAATTATTATCCCCTGCCAAAATGACTTTGGAATATTCAAGGTCTTGCCCTATGTCCTCTTTCATAGATGCTTCCTTCCTGCTATGTGCTCAGCTGGCCAACAGGACTGACTAACCCTTTATCTAACTCTAAGAGTCTCTTATTATAAGGGAACCAACGTTACCCATGAGGGCAAGGTCAGCCCTCATGACTCACCTACCTATCAATGGCCTAGACTCAACTCCATTGCATTGCTGGTTGGGTTTTCTATTAATTTGGAGGACACATTCAGCCCAGAACAAGCCCCAAATGAAAAAGGACTTGTCTCAAAACTCAGACCTAACTTTAGTAGAACCAGCACAACCTGGAAGACTTTAGACTCGGGATTCATTTGTTTGTTTTTCTGAGAGTCACAGTGAAAATATTAGATAATCGTCCAAAGTGGCAGTCATGGTCACACTGAAATACCCCTGTAGGGCTTAAAAGGGGCCTTTAATAAGAGCTGAAAGTTGTGAATAATTAGTAATGGAATTTCTGTCAACGGTTGCGGTGTCATTTTTCACCTGTGTGATGACTTGACTTCTTGAAATGCTGCAGAGTGTGACCTGATTTTAATGATGCTGTGAAGAAAGGACAATGGCTCCCTTACACATTAAATATACAAAGGATAAGCCACAGGGGTCAGGATATTTCTGAGGAATCTAAATACCTTTGATTCTGGAAAAAAATTGGATGAATTATCACATTTCTTTTTCTGCCTAAAGAATTCTGAGTTACTTTCTGTTATGGTTTGGTATGAAGTGTCCCCCCAAAGCTCCTATGTTCATGCAAGTGTTTGGAGGTGAAATTATTGGATTGTGAGAGCTATAATCTAATCAAATCACTCTAGTTTGAATAGACTGACTGGGTGGTAACTGTCAGCAGGTGGATGTGACTGGAGGAGGTGGGTCACTGGGGGCTTACCCTGGAAGGTTTCGTTTTCCCTGAAGTCCGTCTTTGTTTTTCTGTCTCTCTGCTTCCTGGCCACCATGAAGTGGAAAGCCTCCTCCACCATGGCCTTCCACCATGATGTGCCACCCAACCTGGGTAGAGAGAATTGGAGTCAGCCCACTTTGGCCAAACTCAGCCATTCTGAGTAAATGGCTCATTTACTATGAGCCAAAGTAAAATTGTCGTCCTCTAAATTGTTCTCATCAGGTTATTTTGGTCACAGCAATGCAAATCTAATTAACACCCCTTCTAGAGTAGACATTAAATGCCAACTTATGGATTCATGTGTTTCTGTATAAGTCAGAGTTCTCTAGAGGAACAGAATCAACAGGAGGTATGATGATAAAAAGGGAATTAATTAGATTGGCTTACATGACCAGAAGCTAGATAGTCCACAATGGTCATCTGTAGCTGAAGAGCTGGAAGAACCTGCAGCTATGCAGTCCAAGACACTGAAGCCCCAGAACAAGAAAGATCAACAGTGCTACCCTAGTCTGAGACTAAGGCTTCTGGAAACTCCCTGGAGAATCACTGGCACAGTTCGCTTTGGCTTTGGAAGAGTGAAGAAGCCAGAGTCTGATATCCTCAGACGATCCAAGCAGTAATCAAGCACCCATTCAAGAAGAGTTGAGCTTGCATGGGTATCTGCTTTATTGTTCTTCCAGCTTTTATTCCATCCTATTGGGTGGTGCTGCCCATGCTTAGGGAGGGGTTCCACTTCAGTGCCTATCCCACATTTCAATCATTCCTAGACATGCCCTCATTGACACACCCAGAAGTCCCATAATCATCGGCATTTCTCAATCCAATAAGGTTGACAATTCAAATTAACCATTACAGTTCCCAAACTATGTTTTGCCCCAAAGACTGTGTGAAGTGAGCCACCCTAACTTTTAAACTCTCAGTATTAAGTCCCAACCAACCAGTGTTAAAGTTCTGAGCCCAAAAATATATGTTGATGTGATCTTGATCACCCAGTTGAGATTTTTGTCGTCAGATTTTTACAAATAAAGTTATTCTTTCTCTTCCTTCCCTCCCTGAATATAGCTTCCTACCCCTTAGCTATAGACTGTACAGGATATTACTCTGCATAGTCCATAGATAAGGGGTAGGAAACTACATTCCCCTCCTTGAGTGATGAGCCTCTGTTTCAGTGATTGGAGTTCTTCTGCATGGAAGATTTGTCTATACTCCCCAAGTATTACTTGATTCAATCACTTATTTTTGTATTATTGTAGACCCATGGATGTCTGATTTATGCCTTAGTTATAATCGAATGTAATTTATCTTTTTGGATGATGATAACATTGTTCCATGTCTGGTCATTGGAAACCTTATCAGTTGCTTTATGTGTTCCTTTAATGCACCCCCAAGATTGTGTGTGTTTGTGTTTGCACGACCACTGAGTTCCTTCCTCTGGTCTATCCATTTATATGCCTACACCTTTGCCAGTATTCAGTTCCCTTGACTCATGTAGCTTTATCCTAACTCTTGCTGTGTGACAGTATCCATTCTCCTTCAATGTTCCATTTCAGTTTTGTGTTGACTTTTCTGGAACTTTGCCACTCCATATAAACTGAAAGTCATTTCAATGATGTCTATAGCATACTTTGAAGAAACTTTCACGGGAATTATACTGACTCTGTGGGTATATTTGGGAAGAATGTATGCATCAAGAGTACCAAGTTTTCTAATCTGTAAACACAAAATGACCATTTATTTAGACGTTCTTCAATTTCTTCATCATAGTTCTAAATATAAATCATATAAATATTTTGTTAGATTTAAACCAAAGGTTTTATTTTGGGGGTATGAATATGAATATCACTATATTTTTATTTCACAATGTCAATCATTCATTGCTGTTATACAACAAAGGGATTGATGTTTTCATATTACCCTTGTGATCTGTGACCTTAATAAACTCCATTATTAGTTCCAGGAAGTTTCAATTAATTTTTAAAGTAGATATTCTGTCATTTGTAAGTGAAATGATTAGATCATAAGTGTTGGAACCTAGTGGATTCATTGATAGATGAATAGAATAATAATTTAAAAGGACTGCTTATTAATAGGGTGACAACTGTAGGCAGATAGGGTGTGACTGAACAAAGTAGGTCATTAAGGGAAGTACTGATAGGACTTACATTTTGTCTCACTGGAGCTCTCTCTTTGCTTTCTGACTTCTATGAACTGGACATCATTCCTCCACCATAACCTTCTACCATGATGTTCTGCCTTACCTCAGGGTCAGAGCAATGGAATGTGTCAACCATGGACTGAACCTCTGAAACTGTGAACTCAAAATTAAGCTTTTCTTCCTGTTGTTCTTTTTGGGTATTTTGATTACAGAATGAAAAACTGACTAAAATGCTTGTGATGCCTTCATCTGGCTTTGGTTTATAGTAATGTTGACCTCATAGAATGTTAGAAAGTGGTTCTTCTGCTTCTATTTTTCTAAGAGTAATAGAGAATTGGTACTATTCTTCCTTAAATGTTTGATAGATTTACAAGTGAAAATACCTGAGTCTGTTGTTCTCTTTTTTGAAAGGTTATTAGTGATTGATTCAATTTTTGTGTAGATATAGATCTACTCCTATTATCTCCTTCCTCATTTGTGAGTTTTTAATTTTCAAAAAATAATAATTTTATTTAAGCTTCTAATATTTGAACATGAATTTGTTCATAATATTCCTTTATTATTCTTTTAGTGTCTATGAGATCAGCAGTAATAACTTATTTTAATAACAATTTAAATTTCTCTTTTTTTCTAAGTTAACTTGACTACAGTTTTATGAATTTTATTGATCCTTTCAAATAAACAGGGTTTTTGTTGATATTTTCTCTTTGTTTCAAATTCATTGATTTCTCCCCTTATTTTAATTCCTTTCTTCTTTGCTTTTTATAGATTTGTATTTTTTTCTTTCCCTAGTTTCCTGCAATGGTAGCTTAGATTATTAGATTATCAACTTTCAATATTTCTTTCATGAATTAAATGCTATAAATTTCCCTCTTAAGCACTACTTTTGTTGTATTGCAAATTTTTGATAAGTTGTACTTTCATTTATTGTAAATTTTTAAATTGTCTTGACACATCTTTGGTTTCTTTGTTTTTTAGTGTGTTTATTAATCTCCATATGTTTTAAGATTTTCTTTGTTTTGAATTACTAATTTAATTTCATAGTAGTCTGATAAATTTTCTGTATCTTTCTGTTTTTAAATTAAATAAAGTGTGCTTGTGATCTACCACATAGTCCATCTTGGTAAATAATTCTATGTGATCTTAATAAGAATCCATATTCTGCTATTGTTGGGTGATGCATTCCATAAATGTTAATTTGATCTAAGTGTCTGATGGTATATTTATAGCTGTGTCCTTACTTATTTTCTGCTAGCTGGAACTGTAATTGACAAATACAGAATGGTGGAAACTTTAATTATAATATGGTCACTGTCATTTTTTTTGCATTTTTATTAATTTTCCCCATGTATTTTGATCCTCTGGTGTTAGATATGCATGTTTTAAGGATCTTTATATCTTTTTGTGAAACTTCATCACTTTGTAAGTCCTCTGTTCTTTATCTCTGATATTTTATTTTTGCTTAGACATGAGTTTATCTGAAATTATGATGGGTTATCATTTCAGCTTTATTTTGATTAATGCTAGCATAGGATAGCTTCATCTCTTATTTTAAAACACCTTTACTGAGATATACTATTCAATGGTTGTTAATATATGCAAATATCACCACACATGATGCTTGATATTTCAAAATCTCCATTATCACTATCCTATACACTTATCACCGCAAACCCTAAACAACCACGAATGCATTTTTTGTCAATGTAGGTTTAACTACTTTGGTCAGTTTATATAAATGGAATCATATAATATGAGATATTTTATTACTGAATTATTTTACTTAACATGATATTTTAAGAATTATTCCTGTCTTTTCACCATGAATTAATGTTTCATCTCTTTTTAGGACTGAATAATATACCATTGTAGAGCAGCTACACCACATATTGTTTGTCCATTTATTAGTTGATGGACTTTCAGGCTGTTTCCACATTTTGGCAATTATGAAAAATGCTGCTAAAACTTTTGTGTACAAATTATTGTGTGGGACATTTTTTAATTTTTCCTTGGGTAAATAATGTGAGTGAAATTGTTGGCTTATATGGTGGCTCTATATCAAATTGTTCGAGGAACTGAAAGACCATTTTCCAACATAATTACATCATTTTGCAATTCCACTAGCAATAAATAAGGATTCCAAATTTTCCCCCTTCACACCAACTTTTGTTATTTTTTGAAATATTATTTTCCTATCCATTGTTGTGGGTTTGAAGTATACTTTGTGGCTTTGGTTGATTTGCATTTTCCTAATGGCTAGTGAGCAAAGGATCTTTTCATGTGCTTGTGGGCTATTGATACTTTTTCTTTGAAGAAATGCTTATTTGGATATTTTTTCCACTTTTAAACTTGAGATACTTGTCTTTTTATTGAATTGTATGACTTCTTTGTATATTTGAATATAGAATATACAGGTTACCTATCAGATATATATTTTGCAATGATTTTCTGTCATTCTATACTTTTTATGTCTCGGTTTTTTCATGGTGTTCTTTGAAGCAAAAACTTTAGTCCAACATTTTTCTTTTCTTTGTTCTTCTGTGTCATATCTAAGAATACATTGCTAAATCCAACGTCATGAAGATTCATCACTTCTTTTCCTTTAAGAGTTTCAAAGTTTTAGTCATATTATTAAAAACTTAATTCAAGAGTCCAACTTGATGATCTTTCATATTTCTATTCTCTTCCATCCAGCACCATGTGCTGAAAAGATGATTCTTTCCCCTATTGAATGGTTTTCCATAAAATAAGTTGACTATTTCCTATTTCTTTGTGTTTTTAAAATTACCGAAGAATTTCACAGACAACTTAAGTTTGGGTCTTATTTTATGATCACTCTAACAATCAGTGTAATTGTTGTATTTAGATCGTTAATTTTTCAGTGAATTTTTTGAGCTATTCAGTTTAATCTCTACTACATTTATAATTGTTCTGTAGCACTTGACATTATTGTTTGTTTTGTTTTTTCATTTTTCTACCTTCTTTGACTTTAAGAATTTTGTCTTAATTTTCTCTACCTTCTTAACATCTATTTTAAAAGTTGTTTTCAGTGTTTGCCCTAGAATTTGCAATGCACATTTATAAATAGTCTAAATCACCTTTAAAATAACACCATATTACCTGATGGGCAGTGCAGGTACCTCATGAAGGAGTCTCCCAATCCTTCACCCTATCCTCCATAATACTGCTGTTACTCATTTAACATATCTATACAAAAAAATCAACAAACACATGTTATTATGTCTTTGAATGAAGAATGATTTACTAGATTAAGAAAAAGAACACTTTATTCATCAGGACACAAAATAAAATTGGAACATACAGAAAAGACTCGCATGAACCCTGCACAAGAATGAGATTCATAATCATGAACCATTTTATATTTTTATACCACAATGCAGGGAATGTCAGAAGAAATTTAGAAAGTTCATTATTAAACAAATCTATGAGGTAAAGATGATATAAGGAGTTACATCAGAGAACAAATGCAAGAACTGAAAGTTCACTTCAATAAGAGGATAGAGATTCTGAAGAATAATCAATCAGAAACCCTTGAAGTGAAGAAATCAATAAAAACAAATTCAAACCTCAATGGAAAGAATCACCAATAAACTAGACCACTTGGAAGATAGAGTTTCAGGCAATAAACACAATGTATATGCTCTGGAAAATAAATTTGATCATGAAGAAAAGATGCTAACAGTCCTTGAACAGAAATTTATGGCATATGGGATAACATTGAAAGCCAAATCTAAAAGTCACTGGGATAGATGAAGGCTCTGAAGTATACGGTAAAGGAATGCAGAATCTTTGTAATGAAATAATACCAATAATTTCACAGATCTTAAAAATGAAATGGAAAGTCAAATACAGGAGGCATTCAGGACCCCAAATATACAAAATTACAACTAACCCACACCAAGGAATATTATTGTGAAAATGCCTAGCATACAGTTAAGCTAAATTGTTAGAATTTTGAAAGCTACCAGAGAAAACCAATTGGTTACATTTAGAGGTAAACCATTCCAGATCTCAGTCAAAATTTCAACCCAGATCTAAAAGCTAGGAGTTCTTAGAATAATATATACCAATTTCTGAAAAAGAATGGATGCCAACCAAAAATACTACATCCAGGAAAAGTAAGATGCAGAACTGATGAAATATAAACCTTCTATAATAATCAAAATCAACTAGAAATAGAAATCCCATACTACAACACATACTCAATAAAATATTTCATGAATAAGAAATGGAAAATAAAAATGAAAACAAACAGAAAGAAAAACTGCATTAGAAAAACAGTCAAAAGGGAATCTAATTCAGCTTAAAAACTGAAATAAATCAAAATGACAGGAAAGAAAAATCTTCTCTCAATAAGAATGTGGAATGTAAGTGGACTAAACTCATCAATCAAAAGACATAGGCTGGCAAACAAAAATATACTGTCTCAAAGAGACTCACCTCATAGGCAAAGGCATCTACAGAATGGGGGAGAAAGACCATATTATTTGCATGGATCTTGTAAACAAGCAGGGGTTTCTATTCCCATATCAAATAAAGAGAACTTCAAGCCAAAGTTAATCATAAGAGACAAAGAAGGTCGTTCCATACAGCTTAAGTGAATCATAGAATAAGAAGAAATAACAATAATATTTATGCACCAAACATTGAAGCATCCACATACATCAGCAACACTTTCTCAATATCAAGAATCAAATAGACCACAACATAATAATACTAGGTGACTTCAACATGCCTTCCCATACTAGATGGAGTTTCCAAACAAAAACTTAGTAATGGACCTACAAAACTGAAAAATACAATTAATGATTTAGACTTAACAGACATATAGATTATTTCATCCATCAAGGACTGAATACACTTTCCTCTCAGCAGTACATGGAACATTTTCTAAAATAAACCACATTTTAAGCCATAAAGCAACTCTTAGCAAATAAAAAATAAATAAATATAGTACCCTGAATTCCATCGGCTCATAAAATTAAAAATCAATGACAAGATAAAAAATAATAACTATTATAACACCTGGGAACTGAATAATTCACTAATGAATCATGAATGCATAGCAGAAGAAATCAGGGGTGAAATAAAAAACACTTAGAGGTAAATGATAATAGAGATAAAACACCAAAATCTCTAAGACAATATGAAGGTGGTTCTAAGAGGATTAAAAATTCTTAATGAAATACTGGCAAATCTTATTTTAAAATCACATTGGAAAGATTGTGCACCATGATCAACTGGGTTTCATCCCAGGGATGCAAGTTTCCTTCAACATATGAAAATTAATAAATGTAATTCATTACACACACAAAAGAAAGACCTAAACACAAGAATCATGTGATTATTTCAATAGATGCAGAGAAAGTATTTGGCAAAATATGGCATCCATTCATGTTTAAAACACTAGGAAAAATAGGGATAAATGGAACATGCCTCAACATTATAAAAGCTATATGGATCAAACCTAAGGCCAGTATCATTCTAAACAGTGAAAAACTGAAAGCATTCCCTCTAGAAACAGGATTAAAACAGGGATTCCCAGTTTTATCACTACTATTCAACATTGTTCTTGAAACTCTAGTCATATAATTTAAGCAAAAGAAAGAAATTAAAGGGATACAAAGAAAGTCAAAACTATCTCTGTTTGTAAGCAACTTGATTTTGTATTGAGAAAACCAAAAATCTCTACCAGAAAACTTCTAAAACTCCTAAATGAATTCAGCAAAATGGAAGGACACAAAATTAGTAGCCAGAAATCAATTCAATTTATATATTCCAATGTTGAATTAGCTGAAAGAGAAATTAGGAAAACCTTTCCCATTTAAAGTAGTCTCAAAAAATAAAATAAAATTAAGTAAAATACTTGGGAATCAATCTAACAAAAGAGATGAAAGTCCTCTACAATGAAAACTACAGAATACTAAAGAAAAAAACTGAGGAAGAACTTAGAAGATGGAAAGACCACTGGGCATGGTAGCCCATGCCTGTAATCCCGGCAGCTCAGGAGGCTGAGGCAGGAAGATCATGCAAAGCCAGCCTCAGCAACAGCAAGTTGCTAAGTAACTCAGTGAGACCCTATCTCTAAATAAAATATAAAAAAGACTGGAGAGTTAGCTTAGTGATGGAATGCCCCTGAATTCAATCCCTGGTACCCAAAACAAAAACAAAAACAAAAAGAGATGGAAAGATCTCCCATATTCTTGGATAAGGCAGAACTAATATTGTGAAATAACTGTACTACCAAAAGCACTATATAGATTCAATTAATTCCCATCAAAATTGCAATCACATTCTTCATAAAAATAGAAAGAGAAGTCATAAAATTCATTTGGATAAATAAGAAGCCCATAATAGTCAAAGCAATCCTTAGCAAGAAAAGCAAAGAAGGAGTCATCACAATACTAGACCTTAAATCATACTACCAAACTATAGTAACAAAAACAGCATGGTATTGGCATCAAAACAGGCATGAAAATGATGGAATAGAATAGAAAACACAGACACAAACCCACATACATTCAGTTATCTCATACAAGACAAAGACACCTAAACATATATTGGAGAAAAGACAGCCTCTTTTCCCAACAAATGGTGCTGGGAAAACTGGAAATCCATATGTAGTAAAATGAAATTTGACCCCCATCTCTCACCTTTCACAAAACTCAACTCAAAGTGGATCAAAGACCTAGGAATCACACCAGAAACCATGCACATACTAGAAGAAAATGTAGACTCAACATATCAACTCAGGAACTGACTTCCTTAACAAACTCTTAAATCACAACATGAAAAATCAAGAATCAATAAACAAGATGCCATCAAACTAATCTTCTTCACAACAAAGGAAACAATAGAGAACGTGAAGAGGGAGCCTGCAGAATGGGAGAAAATCTTTGCAACCTACACCTCAGATCTGGTATTAATTTCCAGAATACACAAAAAACTCAAAAAAATTAATACCCAAAATAAATAAATAAATAAATAACTCCAGCAATAAAGGGAAAGGTACTAAACAGACACTTCACAAAATAAAAAATCTGAAGAGACAGCAAACATATGAACAAATGTTCAACATCTCTAGCAATTAGAGAAATGCTAATTAAAACTACACTGAGATTTCATCTCAGTCCAGTCAGAATGGCAATTATCAAAATTAAAAATAACAATAAATGTTGGAAAGAATGTGGGGAAAAAGATAAACACTGGTGGGACTGTAAATTTGTGCAACCACTCTGGAAAGCATTACAGAGATTCCTCAAAAAATGAGAATGGAACCACCATTTCACTCAAATATCTCACTCTTCCATATATATCCAAAGGACTTAAAATGAGCACACTATGGTGACATAGCTACATAAATATTTATAGCAGGTAATTTCCCAATAGCTATATTATAGGACCAACCTAGGTGCCCTCCAACAGATGAATGGATAAAGAAAATATGGTATGTATACACAATGAAGTATTATTCAATCATGAAGAAGAATGAGCTTATGACGTTTTCTAGTAAATGGAAACTGTCATGGTAAGTGAAATAAGGCACTCCCCAAAAGTCAAAAGTTGAAATTTTTGCTGATATGTGGAAGGTAACACACAATAAGGAGTAGGAGGCAGAGAACAGAGATTCAGTAGATTAGACAAAGGGGAATGAAGTGAAAGCAGGGAGGATAGGAAAAGAAAAGATAGTGTAATGAATTTGACAAAACATTTCTATGTACATATATGAATACAACAAAGGAAATCCCTCCATCATGATATCCACAAGAACAAGGTCCTAAATGGAATAAGATATATTCCATGCTTATAAATTGTTATATCAAAATGGATTCTATTATCAAATATAACTAAAAAGAACCAATGAATAAAAGAATAAGGAAACTCATTCTGTTTTACCTTTATTTGTTCTACTCCTTTGTTTTAGTTGCAATAAGTACCCTCAACATGACACATATGCTCTTAATTTTTTTGATGTGCATAATTTGGCATTGTTAATTATAGGCACAATACTGTATAACAAATCTCCATAATTTGTCATTTTGTATGAAACTTCATGCGCATTCAATGACAACTCCCATTTTTTCCTCCTTCCAGCCACTGGCAAACAGCATTCTACTCTATTCAGATGAATTGAACTATTTTAGAGATCTCATGCAAATGGAATAATGTATTATTCATTTTCTGTGACTAGCTTATTTCATTTAGCATAATGATCTACAAGTTCATCCTTGTCGTAGCTTATGGTGAGATTTCCAAAAACTGAGTAATATTCAATTATACAGACATATGCCACATTTTCTTTATTCATTCATACAATTCTGGGCATTTCAATTACTTCCTTGTCTTTGCCATTAGAATAATGCTAAAATGAAAATGGGAGTGTTTTTATCTTTTCAAGATCTTGATTTCACTTTTTTTAAATGTATCCAGAGATAGGGTTGTTGAATCTTATGGTAGTTTTATAATTAATTATTGAGAAATCACTATACTACTTTCCATAGTAGCTATACCATTTATATTCCCACCAACAGTGTACAATATGTTTCAACTTCTCCATATCCTTACCAGTAAATGTATATGTATATTTGTTTTATATATATGTTATTTAAAATTATATATATTTACATTTATTAGTTTCATACATACACATTAATTAAAAAATAATAATATCTATCCTAAGAGAGTGACAAGATACTTCACTGGGCTTTAGATTTGTATTTCCTTGATCATACGTGATGTAGTTTATCTATTCATGTGTGTCTTGACATTTGCATGTTTTCTTTGACAAAGAATCTCTTCAATTCTTTGGTCCAATTTTTAAGCTGATTATTTATGCTTTTGGCTACTGAGTTTTAGGAACTCCCTATGTATTTTGGATATTAACTTCTTATCAGATGATTTAGAAATGTATTCCCATTCTGTAGGTTGATTTTCTTTCTGTTTATTCCTTTGATTTGTGTAATTTTTAAATTTGATGTTGTGTATTGTTGCTTTTCCTGCTTGTGTTTTGGGAGTAATGTTTACAAACTCATTGCCTAGACCAATGTCATGGAGATTCTCCTTCATGTTTTCTTCTAGGAGTTCTATGTATTTAGTTCTCATATTTAGTTTTATTTCATTTTTTTTTCCATTTGGTGTATAATATACTAAGATAAGGGTCCAATTCATTATTTTGCATTTTGTTATTTAATTTTCTCAACACCAGTTGTTGAAGGGACTGTTATTTCCCCATTGTGTATTTGTAATACCCTCATTAAATATAAGTTGGCCATGTATCCATGGCTTTATTTGTGATTTCCGTATTCTAATCCATTGGTTTATGGGTTGGTTTTTGTTGTTATTGTTGTTGTTTGATGCCAGTACCATCCTGTTCTGATTTTTGTGGGGTTTCATTGTAAATCTGGACATCAGAAAGTATAAAGCCTCCAACTTTGTTTTTTCTCAAGATTGCTTTGATTTTTCAGGGTTGTTTTGGTTCCATTTTAATTTTAGGAATTTTTTCTTTTCCATTAAACATGCATTTGGGCTTTTAATAGTAATTATATTAAATCTGTAGATTACTTGGTATTGTACGAACATCTAATGAATGTTAAGTTTTTGAATATATGTACATTGGATGTCTTTCCATTTATTTTTGCCTTCTTTATTTTTATTTATTGTGGTGGTGGGGGGAACAGCAGGGCTTGAACTCAGGGACACTCAATCACTGACCCATATCTCCAGTCCTATTTTTTGTATTTCATTTTGAGACAGGGTCTCACTGAGTTGCTTAGCACCTTGCCATTGCTGAGGCTGCCTTTGAACTTGTTATCCTCCTGCCTCAGCCTTTCCAAACCACTGGGATTATAGGCGTGCGCCACCATACCTGACTTATGTTTTTTTTTAATATCGTGCAGTTTTTATGTACATTTCCCACATCTTTGATTTAAGTTTATTCATAAGTACTTATTCATTTTGGCTATTGTAAATGGGATTTTAAATTTTTTAAATTTCCTTTTGAATAGTTTCTTGCTAGTATGTAAAAATGCAGCTGATTTCTGCATGTGGATTTTGTATTGTGTACTTTTATTGAAATAATTTACAAGTTACACATTTAATGTGGAATCTTTATAGTTATCTACATATATAATCTTGTCATCTGCAAATAGAGAAAAACTTCATTTCTTTCTTTTGGTTTCGATGCCTTTCTCTTTCTTGCCTAATTTCTCTGATTGTGACTTCCAGTACTGTGTTGAATAGAAGAGGAAAAGGAGATATACTTGTCTTGTTTCTGATTTTAGAGGAAAATTCTAGCATTCTTTACCATTGAGTACTATATTATTTGTAGGTTTTTAATATGTATCCTAATTGTATTCAAGTAAATTCCCTCTGTATTTAAAAGTTTTTATCATAAGAGTATTAAATTTTTTCAATTACTTTTCCTGTACCTATTGAGATGATTTTGTAATGTATATCCTTTTTCTGCTCATGTGACTTTCACCAGTTCTAATCATTATAGTAATAGAAGTCAAGAGCAATTGAGCAAAGCAATTAGTCAAGAAAAATATATAAATGAATCTAAATCAGAGAGAAAAAGTAAAATTATCTCTGCAGATGGCATGACCTTATATGCAAAAAATTCTTTAAAAAATCCTATATGTTCACAACAAGGTTTCAAAAAAAGAAAAAGGAAAATCAGGAAAACTACATCATTTACAATAGTTCCAAAAAATAAGATACAGTAGTACTTTTGTGTTCACAGTTTTTCTTTCCAAAATCTCAGTTATCCATGGTCAGTTAGGTACAAGAATATTAAATGGAAAATTTAAGAAATAAAAAATCATAAGTTTTAAGTTGTGTGCCGTACAAGTATAGTAGTGATGAATCTGAGTGAAGGAGAAGTAATGAAGACTTGAGCCATCCAGTTTGTCTCTCCTGGTAAGTGAGTCTCCCTTTAAATAGTAGGTTCCACACTGTGCATGCTACCTGGTCATTGATATTTAGTAGTTGTTTCAGTTACCAGATCAACTACAATAGCATTACAGTTTGCATTCCAGTAATTCTTATTTTACTCACTTATGGCCCTGAAACATAAGATGCTGGCAATTCAGATGTTCCAAAGAGAAGCCACAATGTGCTTCCTTGCCATACCCACCACTATTCCCCTCAGTGTTTGACATGGTTCTACTGGGGATAATGAAGATTTTTGCATGATCTAATCTTCTGGGATATGTGGATGTGGCATGCTCCTTCTTGTTTTTGTGTTATTTCATGTTGTTAATGGTGTAATATTTGGATGTTTGCATTTAAAGATTTCGGTAGAAAATCAGACATTAAGTGATTTGGAACATAAAAATAACACAGTTCAAGCCTTAATTGATTTTATATTAATATTACCTTAAGCAAACAGAAAGATGTTGTGGGACAGATCAGCAAGAGTTATTGTTTGTCCTTAGAATTATGACCACACTCTCAGCCTAATGCAGTCAGACTGCCTGGCTGCTTTAGCCCAAACCAGGATGTGCCCCCCCTCTTAGTGAAACTGTTTTCACAGTTCAGGGACCACAGTGGATTGTACATAAGATTGACAAGAGCCATAAAAGAAGTACTCTTCTTAGGTGTTGTTTAACTCGTTAACAAAAAGAAGTTCCACTTTATATACTATTGATGGGTTAAAAGGTGCTATGCTTCATATCTGTCTTTGAGAGAAACGCCAAAAGCATGGTTAATTCATCTGGCTGTTTGTTATCCCTGACACAACTTTAAACCATGATGTGCTAACCCTATATAGTTTATGAGGATGGCTTCAGCTCTTATCATTCCTAGTAAGATGAAAACCAGAAACAGTTAATGGTTTCGTGATGTTTTCTTTAGAAAAATAGGAGAACTTGTCTTGTTTTGATTATACTTATGTCCATCAGATTCCCTCAGAGCTTGTACCACCTTCCCCTTTATGTAACCTCAAGAGAATGTACTCAAGCAGAATGAATATACATAGATCGTGTGTGAAACAGTAAAGCCAGAACTTAGAACTTAGCCTCAGATCTTCAAGTCTGTGTCACTTTATTCTCCTCTTGGCTGACGCCTTCCCCTCACCAAGTTGCACCATGACCTCTGCTAGGGCTGGACCTCAGCACTTCCTTAAAGTGAAAAAGTAAAAGCTCTCTATTTAATAAGAAAAGAAAAAAGTACAATGAAATTGCTAACCTATCCATGAAATTATAAAGAAAGAAAATGCAGTTCATGGTAGTTTTACTCTCTCACCTCAAACTGAACAGTTATGGCCACAGTGTATGATAAATGCTTGTCATTTACCTCACTTAATCTCACAGGCATTGTGTCACCTCACCTCATCAAAATAAGAAAGGCAAGTGCAGTACAATAAGGTATTTTGAGAAAAAGAGACAGAGACCACATTTGCATAACTCTCATTGCAGTGTGTTGTTATAATTTGTCTATTTTATTATGTTATTTTTGTTAACATATTACTGCACCTAATTTATAAATTAAACTTTATCATAGGTATGTATAAGAAAAGTCAAGTTTATATGGGTTTGGTATTATCTGTGGTTTCAGGCATTACTAAGCTCTTGAGGTATATGCCTTAGGATAAGAAAAGACAACTGTAATTAAAAATAAATTTAACCAGGTAGGAGAAAGATTTTTACATTGACAGATATAAAGCACTGCTGAAAGGAATTCAAGATGATACAAATAAAAGTAAATATTTCATTTATTGGATTGGAAAAATCAGCATTGCCAAAATGTCCATTCTGTATATAATCTGTTCTGCATAGTCTGATCTGCAATCCATATCTATATTCTAATGACATTTTTCACAGAAGTACAGAAAGTTTTTTAAATGGTAATACACTACAAGATCCTTAAAATCCAAAGCAGTATTGAAAAAACCAAGATGGTAGAATCCTAGTATTTTATTTCAAAATATCACAAATTTATAGTAATCAAAAGAACATGTTATTGACATTAAATAGACAAGTAAAACAATGTAATAGAATAGAGAACCCAGAAATAAATCAAATGTATTGATGTTCAATTGGTCTTCTATAAAATCACCAAAAACACGTGCTTGTAAAAGTACAATATTTTTCAATAAATGGTGTTGGAAAAAAAACAGGTGTTTAGATACAGAAGAATAAAATTATACCCTTATTTCACTTCTTATACAAAAATCAAAACAAAGTTGATTGAAGACGTAAACGTAAGACCCCAAACTGTAAAACCGGTAGATGAAAACATACGGGAAAAGCTTCCTGACATTGTTCTGGATGATGATTTTTAGGATATGACCCCCTCACACTAGTCAGAATGACTTTTCTGCAAAGATGAAAGATCACACTGTTGATACAAGTAATGAAGGAAGATGAAGCCATGATTGGCAGGAGTGTAACTTACTATAGCCATTATGGAAATGATATTGACGTTCCTCAAAGAGTTTAAGAGAACTCTCATATGATCCACTTCTGAGTATAAATAAAAAAGAATTAAAATCAGTATGTCAAAACGACAGTTACACTTCCACGTTAACTTCAGCATTATTTATATCAGGCAAGATATGGAAACAACTTAAGAGTCCATTCATGGAGAGATTGATAAAGAAAATGTGATATATATAATGAAATTTACTGATTCTTAAAAAACAAGATTCTGCCATGTGGGACAGCATGGATGAAACCAAGCAAAATAACTAGGCACAGAATCAGAAATACTACATGTTCTCATTTATATATTGAATTTTTATAAGTTGAACTCAGAAGCAGAAAGCAGAATGGTTGTGGCTGCATGAGGGGCAGAGAAACACAGGGAATTATAGATAGAAAGTATCAATCAGGATGACTATGTCCTGGCAATCTATTGTACATAGGATAATGGTAGTTAACAATAATGCATTATATAATTTAAAATTGTTAAGAGAGATATATTACATGTTCTGTTTTTCCAAATTTTTCTTGGTGAATTATAGTTGTATTGTTTTCTCATTGCATGAAATAATTGATGGATAAGTTGTTTGATAAGTTAATAGGCTTAATTTAAACATTCTACAATATTGATGTATGTCAAAACATAATGATATGAATCATAAAAATAGAATATTTTTGGTTGTCAATTATAACTTAATAAAGCAAGGAAAATCTCTAGATTTAGATTTTCTTGTATTTATCCCAAGCAGTATTTGCTGATCTTTTTGGCTTTGTGGTTTGATAATTCATTGACTTTTGAAAAATCATGTACTTCAAATATTTTTTCAACTCTTTTATATTTTTCTTCTACTATTCCAATAATCCAATTTTACACCTCTTAAAATTGTTATGCAAACAGATATTTTATTTGGTTTTTATAATTTGTCTATTTTTCTCTTTCAGATCAGTTTGGGAAGTTTCAACTGATTTATTGTAAAGTCCCTTTTACTGATTCTATCAAAGCTATTGATGAGTCTATCAAAAGATTTCTTATTTCTATTTCAGTATTTTTTCTAATTCCTAGCATTTCCTTTAGATACTTCCTTAGTGTTTTTATGCCTTTCCTTACCTGATCCATCTTTTTTTCATGTTGTTTATATTTTTCATGAAATTTCTTAATATCACAGTGGTTTAAATAGGCTGCTTGATTATTCCAAATTCTGTGTCATATCTGAGTCTGGTTGCTTTTTCTTCTTTGCTGTTTTCTTGTCTTTTAACACTTTTATATTTTGGTACCAGGGATTGAACTCAGGAACACTCAACCACTAAGCCACATTCCCAGCCCTGTTTTGTATTTTACTTAGAGGCCAGGTTTCACTGAGTTGCTTTGCACCTTGCCATTGCTGAGGCTGGTTTTGAACTTCCAATCCTCCTGTCTCAGCCTCCTGAGGAGCTAGGATTACAGGTGAGTGCCACCACACCCAGCTCTTTTAGCCTTCTGTGACATTTGGTTGAGAGCCAGATGTGACCTATTTGATTATAGGAAGGGAGACAAATAGGTCTTTAGTTGAGGATTTTACATCAATCTGGTTATGAGTTGGGTTGTGTTTGATGGTGACAGCTGTAGGTTGCAGAGCCTCCAACCTCTATCCACTGTCCTAAGCAATGTTATACTTCATTACCGAGAATTATCTGGCAGTATATCAAAATGATTATTTTTTCACCTTGACATCCAGAAATAGGAGAATTTTTCTGGGCTGTTTACTGGAAAAACATATGGGGTTCCTACAGATTAAAACAATGAAATGGTGTCCCTCTAAGTCTATGGGCCCAGCAATTTCTCACTCTTTTTCTAGCAACCAATCTAAGTTATTTTCATTAACCAATTTCTGTCTCAATCTTTTGTTCATGATAAGATAATCACAACTATAATTCCTGTTATTCACCTGTCTTGCCAGATTTGGTGTTGGTGGTTTGCCCTATAACCTTAGTTTTCCAATGAACCCAAGAAAATTTGTTGACTTTCAGTTTACCCACATTTATGGTTATAAGGACACAGTAATACCTTTTGAGCTCTTTACCTGTGGAGCTAAAACTAGACATTCTTGCAGTCAAATTTTAATAGAAAACAATTTAAAATAACACTAATGTCCAAAATAGAATTCACTAAAGCATGGCAAAAACTTTAAATGTAATGTAGAACTCTCATTACTGACCTGATAATATGTCTGGAACATGTATTTAAATAAAATATGTGGATACATAAGCTAAAGAATGAGAAAGAAAAACCCAGTAGTTAGTGATTGAATAATAGAGTCCCACTTATTCATTCAGTAATTCATTCAACTAATATTTGCATCTGGAGGCAATAAAAGAGGATGTTTTAATTCTAAGAATTTGCAAATTATGACTTTAACAGTGATCTGTGGTTCCTAGGAAGTGTGAATATAAAACTCTAAAAATGTATATGGTAATTAACAATTATACTTAGCTGAGAGTCTGTTACACAGTTCAAAATATGGTACCACTCATATAAAATAGACTTCAGTTCAATTCATAAAGAAAGACAAAAGAAATAAGGCAGAACATATAGTAGGAAGTAACAATATGTTAAACTATATAATGAAATATTAAGCTCAGATGTGCCTACAGAATACTTATTTTGAAACTTATGTAGGCATTTAGAATTTACCCTTGAAAAAAATTTCAAAATCTCACATTGACCTCGACACCCAGTGATTTTCCACTAACATTAGTAACACATCAAATCCTTTGTAGTAAAAAGAAAACCATAGAATTGTAAATAAGTACACTATATATTTCTCCTCCCTGGAGGATGAAAAAGTACATATGGGATATATTTTGATGTTCAAATAATTGCCCCAACCAGATTCTGTCCTTGACCAAACTTCAGTTGGGTTACTTTGAGCTCAGCCTCCTTTCAGCCAAGCCATTCTGCCTTTGGACTGTCTAATCCAGTTTTAGCAATCATCCTGCTGAGTCAATTCAACACGAGCTCCCCATTCTTGATATCTGATCAAATTCATCATTTTCCACTTTTGTTGTATAAGTCCCTAACCTGCCTTAAACCAGAATCTTATCAGGTTTGTTCAGTGAGAATCTTCCTGCTGCTCCACAGTGGCACAATCCTAGAATCCTAGTGATTTGAGAAGTTAAGACAGGAAGATTGTTAAGTTCCAGGTCAGTCTCAGCAACTTAGTGAAGCCATAAAAATCTTAGTGAGATCCTGATTCAATAGATAGATAGAAAGAGAGACTGGGATTGTAGCTTAGTGGTTTAGCATCTCCAAAGGCGAAAAAGAAAGGATCCTTCTACTTTCAAAGCCTCCTCTTAGTGATTTTCTGTTATGGTTTAGATACGAGCTAGCCCCCAAAAGTTCATGTACGAGACAATGCAAGAAAATGTAGAAGTAAAATTATTGGCCTGAGTCTAATCTAATCAGTGGATTAATCCCCTGAGTGGGATGAATTGAGTGGTAGCTAAAGACAGAAGGGCATGACTGCAGGAAATAGGTCGCTGGGTCCATGCCTTTGGCATTTATAATTTATCCCTGGCGAGCAGAGGTTGCTCTTTGCTTCCTGGTGCCACATCCTAGCTGCTTTCCTCCATGACACCCTTCTGCCATGTTGTGCTGCCTCATCTTGTACCCAGTGCTGTGAATTTGACCATATATGCACTGAGACCTCTGAAACCCTAAACTGGAAATGAACTTTTGCTCCTCAACATCGTTCTTGTTGGGTCTTTTGGTCACAGCATGAAAAAGCTGATTAAAACATTTTCCATCCATGGATCACCTCACTTGGCTTAGTTGCTATAAATCCTCAATCCTCACTTATTCTTATATGATTTGATCATTCTCTCTCATCTAGTAAGACAGTCTTGAGGTCTTACCATTTTAAGTGTCAGAAGAATTGTTTCTTTAACAGAGTTCAAATAATTATCCCAATTTCTTCCAATACAGTCATCCTTCTATATCCATGAGAGATTGGCTCTAGGTAACCTGCAGATACCTGAAATCCATAAAGGGCTCAAGGCCTTTGTGTACCTTTGTGTAAAATGATGTAGTGTTTGAATAGAACTACATACATCCTCTTGTGTACTTTAAATTGACTCCAGGTTATTCATGCATATCTATGTAAATAATTGTTATACTATGTTATTTATGGAATAATGACAAGAAAGTATCTTTACATGTTCAACACAGACCTACATTTTTCAAATATTTTTGATCTTCAATTGGTTGAAGTCACAGATGTGGAACCCATAGATATGGAGGGTCAACTAAACATGTTATCCTAGTCATTAAGTTTTTGCCTCTCAGCTCAAACACATTCCTCCTGACCTCCTTGTTGACTTTGAGGTTGTGACACTGAAAGTTCCATTTCTACCCCCAGTTCACCCTGGCTGTGTTCTGCTAAGAGACGACACTGGAAGGAACTGTGAAACTGGAGAAGAGACAGTGACAGGAGGGGAAGGGACAAGGAAGTCTTGACCCTTTTGTAGTTCCCATGATGACACTGTCACCAGAGTGGTGCATTTTCACTTCTGTGACTTTAGTTCTTTGGAAAGGTCAGGGTCACTGGCTCAAAAACCCACCTCTGTGCTCTGAGAAGGCAGCCCCTGTGGAGCACACCTTCTCAGAGGACTGAGCCTCTGTCCATGGTACCCACCTGTTGCTTCTGAGTTCCCTGCTTTAGTCCCAGGGGTAGGAATGGCTTACTGTGGTTGTTACCTCACTGATAACCCAGAATGCACTGTGTCAATCAGTAGTTAACATCTTTATGCCTAGTTAACAATTCTTAATAAATTATTTTTGTCCAAATTATTTGAAGAGTTTCTGCCTTATGACAGATAGAACAATTAATTGGTAAGTATATTCAATATATAGAATGACTAAGTTCTATATAATTAAAACCAGACTAGTTCTAACATAATTGGCTTATATAGGACAGAATGACAAATCCCCAAAAGATAAAATGTCTGTAAGGAGACATGTCACCTACTACTACCACCCCTAACACAAGAACAATAATAACAACTTTAGTAAATAGAAAACTCTGTTCAACCCTGAAGAATTAAAATTTATTATCTATTTTTCTATCTGTTGCATAAACAAATATTTGATAATGAATATTGAAGGTGATGCAATAATGCATGCATTCTAATGCATAGCTCATGACTGAAAACAGGCACTTCCCCCTTAGAAAAGTGACTTGGCAGAGGTTTCAAGAGTGATAAAGTATGTAATCCAGTAATCTCATTTCTGGAAATTTCCCTTTAGAATGTTTTGCAAATAAAAACAAAAACAAGAGATCAAAACATGTACAGGAATATAAATAATCATATATTCTACATGTTTTGTGTGCAAATAAATGCCAGAAATTAAAGCAGATCTCTAATAATAAAATTGTGAATAATCCTATTCAAAGTAAATTGGTATTCTACAATAGCATATAACTCTGAATGATATTAAAATCATGTATTAATGTTAGAAAATATTTATAAGTTAATATCAGCATTATAAACAAATGAAAATATTTATAACAAAAAGAAAAAAAGGTAGCCATACAATTATTGTAATGATCTAAAACTTACATAGGCATGTAGAAAATGGCATAGGTGAGACTATAAAAACAAAAACAAAACAAAGAATTCTGGAGTGAATTTGAAAACAGCAAAATAAGAGAATCATGGAGTATTTTTCATCTTAAGAACTGAAATTATATTGATCATTTTTGATGTCAATGTAATAAATGAAATCATAAGCCTTCATTATATTTTTGATGCTTTATTTTCCTCTTGAATTTATGACTTTGAATATGACAATTTTGACAAACAATATAATTTGAATACAGAATAATTGCACAAAAACACTTAGAACATGTGATATAGAAAATACTTGCCAATGATAAGATTTTTGTCTGTTGGAAAGAAAATGCTTCAGGTCTAGGAAATAAATAGTAGCATTCAGCACACATAGGTATTGTGGGAATTTAGCTCTGACTATTCATCAAATACAATTAAGATTGTTGAACAGTGCAAGTGCAGCCCATCAGTTTTATGTAGTTTCATGGTCATGATTTGCTATGATTATCTAAATCATGAATTCAGAAATGATTGATATTTGAGAGGACTGATTAACTCTAAAATGGGTACGTCAGCATGTAATGAATGCTGCTGTTTGTTGGTGAGTGGAGAAGCAAGGGCAAAAAGCAGATGGGGCATGGGCACATGAAGGAACACGAATTGTGCCTTCTGGATTATGTTAATACCAACTCCACCATGCTTTGAATATGGTTTACAGCTACTTAGCTATAAAATTAATAGTTCTCTAATACAGTTCTTGTAAGACCATTTTTTTCCCTGAATTGTGTCTAGGCCTATAGTAGTTCCACAGATTATTAACTAAGTGGCAGTGTCTGGCATGATTCACCAGAGATATTTAATATTAATATTAAGCATTAAATGATAGCATCATTTATCCAAACTCTTCAGCCAAAGAAGCTGAGAAGTGTGGAAGAAAAGAAGACAGATTATACAATTTAAAAAAAAAATGTAGCTGAGCATTGAGTGCTGTGTTAAAATGCAGTAGGTTGTATCTTGATACAGCGCAGCATGCCATGGTGGTACTCCACTGTGTGATTGTTCATAGGAGATGCTTCCTCTCTTTGCAGATGGATGTCTCTTTCTGCTGTGGTGACTTTAGGCTGGCCAAGTCTGAAGTGCTATGCCAAGTCAGGTGGTAGGGGCAGAATTTGTTAGAAGAAAGGATTCAATTCAGTGCCTGACACATGCCAGGCAAGTGCACACCACTGTCTACATTCCCAGACCCTATTTCCATTTTTATGAGACTAGCAGAGTCCCAGATCAGGGCTGCTTGCTCACCAGTGTCCAGGGATAGAAAGGACAGGAGGAGAGCTGGTGCATGAGGGCACAGCAGCTCCCTGCCTGTGAAAAATGAAACTGGAAACACTCTTAACACTCATAGAAAGCTAAATAAATAATGACTGTCCATCCATTTAAAAGATTTTAAGAAAAATGTGAAAACATATTTGTGTGGTAATTCTAAAATAAAAATGAAAATCAAAATTGAAAAAAACTATTATGCAAAATTATTATGATTGGATATGGTTTGAAAAGAGACCTGAAAATAGAAGCATGGCACATTTTATTTATTTGTTTTTACAAATTCTTTTTTTAAAGATGTATTTTAATAATTTATGCATAAGTAGTAGATTATCTCACAATGCATAGTCAATTATAGCTGTTGGTACACATTTATGCTGTATTTAGTGATCTTTTACAGTTTTGCAGATTTAGCTAGTTAAGAATCTATATCTATTGTCTTCCAAATTCATTTTACTAAAAACGGCGCTTGGTCAGAGACTGTATTAAATTTGGGGAAGTGTTACAACCCCAGGGGGAATAAAATATACTACGGAAAACTATAAATCAAAGCCATGAGCCTTTCCTGCTCCCCACCCAATGCATAAGAATGAAACCACCCTATGCATCAGAACAAGAGGAATAACACACACCCAGAATCCTCCTCATACAAAGGTGGCAGCTGGAGGAACAGTTCTTGATGCTGTTTCTTAACTATCCTTTCAACCACATTTGTCTCTACCTCCTCTTGTCAAACCCCTCAAACGTTTCCAGAAGGTCCTTTTCTTGGAATCATAACTTTTTATTTATGTGAAAGAAACTCTAGTATATCCATTTGGAATAAAACCAGAGTTAATCAAGGAGTCTGTCTGAATGATTTGCATTTCTATGCACTGTGTATGCATTGTAATGCATTTAAATAAGAAAATAATCCCTGCTCTCTTTTCTTAGTTTGGCATAATGCATGACAAAGATTTACTGCATTTAAAAGAGTAACCATGTTAACCGTGCAGCTAAAGAATAACATTTTTATGTACTACGAGATGGAGTCTCTTGAAAATAGTTATTTGCTTAACATTTAAAGGGAAGGAAAGACTGTAGACTGAGACGGACAGTATTACCCTATGTATATGTAAGATTATATGAATCGTGTGAATCTACATTGTGAACAAAAAAGATATATTTCCTGCTATATAATTATATCAAAATTGGTTCTACTGTCATGTATAATTTAAAAAAAAAGAAATAAAGAAGAGAAACAAGAAGTCAACCATTCCTACATCGCACCTTTCCCCTTTGTGAAGTCACGAATAATGAAGTCCTCCTATCTCCTTTTCAGAAAAGCAATGCCTCTAGTAAACCAATTAGTTTGCTCATGTAGCTGATTTCTAACTACTCATGCTTTCCCATTGATGTTGCTTATTATGGGCTTAGAAATAGGTTCATGCTCAGCTTGTACAAATAATACGTGACTCTGTAGTAGGTGTTTTACAGGCCATCGTAGCCTTGCCAGTAGTTTTTTATGTTTGTTTATCTCTGTATGAATTTTTTTCTACCTTTGTCATAATGCCAGTATTATCTATATATTTCTTTTAAATTGCTCAAGTTGGAATAAAGAAAAATTAAAATGCCATTTTTTTCTGAAAAATGTAAATAATAGCTAAGATATGATTTATGGATTTGGTGACCAGGTGTGGCTTTCTGCACTTGTCTCAGAATGGATCAAAACCCCTCCAAGTGTAAACTCTGGAGCAAGGATCCTGGAAAACAGTAGTTACCATAGGATCCTCAGCAGGCAAAAGGAAATCAGGTCTCATTAGTTTCCAGCTCAGCATGTCAAAGGCAAATTAAACTCTTCTGGTCCTGCTATTGGTATAACTTACTTATTTTTCTTCCCAAATCTATTGCTGTTCTGAGGCCTCAATGAATTAATCATTTTCTTTGGTAGCTAGTAAAATCATCTTTCAGAGAAAGTGATATTATTTGTTGGCGTGTTGCCAGGGTGATCCTTTATACGTAAGATATAGTTAGTCAAGAGTGGAGTTCTCTAGAACCAGCAAGATTGACTATAGAAAGGAAAGCTGTCCATGTCTGCCTGGCAACCTGTCTCTCTCCACTTTGGCCTCCCTTTGGCCCTGTGCAGTCTTCTCCTGGGCAGAGCAATGGGCTGACCATGGATCTGCTGACCGCCTACCACCAGATCCTTATGCTTGTCTTGAGTCTGGAAGTTTGGCTTCTGGTGACATTAGCTGGGTCTCCAATGTGTAGATTTAATTGCCTTTTTACCAAGTCCTTAATGAAGGACCACTCTGGAAAGTCCTGCCAAATTCTACTGTCATCTCCAAAAACTAAACAGATTTATCCAGTAGACAATATATCCTTTGCTTTCTTCCGATACTTGGCTAAACTCCCAGGCAAAACAGCATGCTGATGTGATGGCAGGAGTGAGGCACAATCACACAACATCTGCTCTTTGCCACTCTGCCCTCATCTCAGACGAAGGTCTTGATTCCCTAGCAAGATGAGAGCATGGGCTTCCTCAGATCTCATTCCCACTGTCCAAAAAAATAAGGCCATCTGCCTCTTAATAACCAAATTTCAACAACTCTAATCCCCCATGAGTCAAATTATCCTAAATTTGTTATGTTCCCTGGTGTTTCCACTTCAGATATTTCTAAGAATTACTTCCTAAGTGATGTTACTCAAATCATGGTCCAGAACTCACAGCCTGCGATATCACTTGTTATGGGTCCACACTAAACAAATGCAAAAATAGAGAAAAACTGTTTAGTTTATTTTCAACAATCTCATGTGTGTTGAATCTAAATATAAATATTTAAGAATTGTCTTATGATTTTTTGTGGTTTTAAAAACTATAAGTGTATCACTTTATTTTTCCCTATTTTTTTAAAGTTTGATTCACCTACATTGAGGGGAAAATAAAGAACAAAAGTGCTCTAACAGAGACAGAAATGAAGGGTGCTCAGCTGATTGCCTGCTATTGTTGCAGCATCTTCCTTGCTCTTCTCTGCAGGGATACTGAAAGTCCTTTGATGCCTCGAGGCCAGACATCAAATGATGTGTTCCTAACAGTCCCATTCGTAGGCTCCCAGGCTCTTAGCACCCTCATCCAGGAGGCATGTTCAAATTCGAAGAGCTATCAGAAGCCCTTTCAGCCTCTCCTATCTGGAGGTCATCAGGGGATGCTAATGCCCCCATCCCCAGGAAGGCTAGAGACTTCTCTCCAAATTTAATTGCTAGTGGCTGGTGAATGATGATATAACACAACTGATAATGTTGTCCCAGGCTCTTACCTTCATCAGATCAAACATTCTCATATAGCTGGCATTTCTATGACTTTTTAATCTTTTTTTTTTTTTTTTTTTTTTTTTTGTGGTGCTGGGGATCGAACCCAGGGGCCTTATGCTTGCAAGGCAAGGACTCTACCAATTGAGCTATATCCCCAGCCCTGACATTTTAATCTTTTTATGCCAAAACATAATTTGTTTGCATTTGCAATGTTATTTCAAAAGTCCTAAAAATCTATGTAACATAGATGTTATTTTTTTCTTAAATTTATAAAAAAGAAAACTGGGATCAAGAGGCCCAAGTAATCTGCTTAGATTCTAGCAAAATCAAGATTTAAATCCATGATAATGAATGTCAGATTCCATGCCCTTTTCCAAACCCTAGAATGTGTTTTGACATATTCAATCTATATTATATTCTTATTTCATACATCTATTTGGATTTAGAATGATCAGTATTTCAAACTCACCATGTCTGAGATGGAAACCTACAACACCTTTTCTAACCTCCACTCCATAATCCTTCTCCCCCAACATATTCCCCATGTTGACAGATACCATTACCTTCCCCTCATTGGCTCATGCCCCAGCCATTGGAGCTAAGTCTCCTTTCTCTCTTTCTCTGATCTCCACAATCAGTATGTAAACAAGTCTTTGTGGTTTTAATCCTCAAATATCTTGATTATACCCCTTATGATTATCTTTGTAACTATTTATATTAGTCAGGATTCTCCAGAGAAACAGAACCAAAAGGACACATGGAGAGAGAAAGACGGGGTGCGGGGGAGAGATTTATTAAGCAATAAGTTGACGCATAATATTGTGTAGGCTTACAGGTCCAAAATCTTCAGGGTAAGCTGGCAAGTTAGAAACCCAGGGAAGCATTGTGGTTAGTGTCCATAAGCTCTCTGATAGTAGAATTTCCTCTCCCTTGGGTTTGTTCAGGTTTTTTGGTCTTAAGACATTAAACTAATTGAGTGACACTTGTTCCATTATGGAAGATTACCAGCTTTCTTTAGTTTAGTGATTTAAATGTTAATTCCATCCTTGAAAGTTATCTTTCAGCAATGGAAACACTGATGTTTGACATATACAAATACCAGGCAGGGTGGGTGACTCAGCCAATCGGACACACACATATGATCACAACACCATTCTAACCCCAAATCACCAACACTGCTCCCCTAGACCAGGGCAACATCCCCTAGGTATTTCCTTCTGCCAAATCTTCTCCTTTTGGCACAGGGGCCGTTAAGAAGGGAAATAAGATCCCAGATATTAAGACTTCATCAACTCCCCTCACTCTTAGAATTAACACTGGGTTTCTTCTCCAAAGTCGACAAGGCCACCCGGTTTGGACCAATGGGGACTCATCTCCCATCTCTTCCTTACTGCATCCTGACACATTGTTACCCTGTCTGTTCTTCTCACTGCTGGGTCCCAATCTTTCTTTGTCTCTGGGTTCTTTCCACGTACCTCTAATTGATCTTTTAGGTCTGAGCTCAGTTGTCACCATCTCAAAGAGACTTTTTAGCTTTACATAGTCTCTTTATCTGCTGATTTGTATGCCATTTGTTTTTCTGGGTCCCTATACTAGATAATAATACCAGGATGGCAGATGGTGCTTATCTTTTAATAAGCAGAGAGTAGGCATTCAACATACACTTGTTGGATGAATGGAGTCTGTTTGAGCTCCCAAATTTTTCATTGTATTATTTTTCATGAGCCTGAGATCTTCCCTGGTAATGAGTATGGTAGGAAACAGTTAACTTTATCCATTCTCTGCCTGCAACTTTCTGTAGCAGTAGTTTTTCATGCATACCTGACAGAGTTATGGAAGGAGAGTCTGATGGCCAGGACTGAGTTAGGTACCAAATGGGTACTTGAAATGTAGAAACCTATCAGTCAAAATATGCTGGAGGCTCCTCTTGATTCAAGAAAATGAAAAGTTTATGAGCTTCATGTCTTAGAATCTTTAAAGACCTTAGGGTATTTCTTGAATTATGGTTTTAAAAGAGCAGAGCCATTTTAACTTACTGATTAAGTCAGAAATGTTGCAGACATAACCACGTTACCTGTAGCCTCCATATTGATTAAAACATGAATTCAAACCTTATTGCAGCAACCTAAACTACAGACTTTAAAATGCCTTCGCTTATCAAGAAAACTTTTCTTTGCCACAGGGTATAATGAATGTTTCTGAGATTTGAAGGGGAAAAAGACACCATAAAATAGAAGAGGTGATTCAAAAAAGACTTATTATGACATAGAAGTGAAATAGCTACTAAATAAATAGCAGGACAATTATGATATTTCAATGGAAAAAGTAGGCAGATGATTTTTCCTTTCACCTCTGAAAGGACATCTACTTAATTTGCACACCTGTACCACAAGGCAAGATCAGTTTCTGGATGATTTTGACATGCTTCACTGTATTCTTAAAGGCTTGTAAGAATGTTATTAACATCTTCTGAGTGCAGAATTATGTGAAAATGAAAGATATTTTCAGGTCTTAGACATTTGATTTCTTTTTACAGGAGTAATTACGGATCTGAAATAAATCCAGAGCCTCAGAGCCTGAGGTGACAACTAAGTAAACTGTGACTATAGGAGGGGTTTCAAAAAGTTGGGTACATAGACAGTGACAGATCTGCATGTCTAAGGAAGAATTCACTTCAGAGGTCGAGTTAGATGTGTGGGCATGAAATCATCCAGAGAAAAGGACTCACAGGAGTAGGAGTGAGGCACAGGAACATAACTCCAGCTCCTTTCATTCTGTCCTCTTCTCAGATAAAGCCCTCCATACCCTAGCAAAGAATTAAGGATGTGACCTCCCCAGACTTGATGCCCACTAGACAAATGATAGGGGCATTTCCTCTTAACATCCAAATTATGACAGATCCATGTCCTCATTAGAAAAATTATCATGAAATCTGTTTCTTGGTGCTTCTACCTCAAAACTTCCTGGGAATTACTTCCTAAATGATGCTGCTCAAGTTATGGTCCAGAGCTCACATTCTGTGAATTACTTTTTACAGGTGCACAACTAGACAAATGAAAAATCAAGATGAATTCCATTCACATTAGAATTCTTTAGTTGCCACTTCCTTTTCACTAAGTCAACTATATTTATAACAAGAGATTCTCTTGTTACAAATACAGAGCTTCTTTTCTTTTTTTTAATAGGTTATTAGGGATTGAACACAAGGGCACTTAACCACCAAGCCATATTCCCAGCCCTTTAATAAATTTTTTTTTATTTTTAGACAGGGTCTTGTTAAGTTGATAAGGCTGGTCTCAAATTTGCTATCCTCCTGCCTCAGCCTCTGGAGCCACTGGGATTTCAGGTGTGTACCACTACACCTAATCAAATCCAGATTTTCCCAAAGATATGTTCAAGGGTCAACTTGCAACCCAATACAAGAAGACAATTCTTCATTTCCTATTCTTACATTATCATTGGAGAAATGTCATCAGCTCCAGATATCTTTAAATTTTATTTTTTCATTAAAAGTTGTTACTCATAGATCAATGTAGAATATTAGAGCTGGGTAAGTTTCTACTTAGTTCACTGATTGCATTTAAATAGTGGTTGAATGAGCTTTCAGACAATGAAGTGACTTCATCTGAACCAAGAGTAATGAAGTCAGTTTTATTCTAGTTATCTAGGATCTTGGATCTCAAAGTGTGATCACTGAACCAGCAGCACTGGTACCACTTGGGAACTTGTAGAATTATATAAATGCATTCTACTGTCATGTACAACTAATTAGAACAAATTAAATTAAATTAAATTAAAAAAAGAAATGCAAATTATCAAACCTTATCCCAAATCTACTAAATTGAAAACTCTGGACTGTTTAACAAGCCCTCAGATGTTGAGACATTCTGAAGTTTGAAAAACTAAGATTGAAACAGTACTGTGTATGTAGTTCAGACGTAGAGTGCTTGGCTAGCATGTGTGAGGCCCTGGTTTTGATCCCTAGCACAACAAAGAAGACAGAGAGAGATTGGGATATTATCCAGCACTGGAAGCAAAACCCATTTTTCTTTGCACATATAGCTTTTGTTACACGATCTGTTCTCAGTCACCATTTATTACATAAATAAGTGAATTCCACATTCATAACACAAACCTGATATGTTGGGTTTAGTTTTATGATTCCTAAAAAGTCAAAAAATCAATAAAGGAAACATCAGTTGAATTCTTAACATGTCTATGCCACAGAAGAAGGATAAAAATTCAAAAAGATGTGGTCTCTGACAATAGGGAAGGAAAGGTGTAGGTACAAATGTACACTGATAACTAGGATGAAGCTGTTGTAATAGTGTGCTAAAACCAGCTGCCCAGGGAGCAGGCAAGAGGATACACTAATTTCTTCACAATTTCTTGGAAAATGTGGGTTTAACTAGGACATGATGTATTTCTAAAGACAGAGATAGGATGAGGCAGGAGGCAGAGCCATTCAGAGGGATCATAAGCGGGCACCTGCAAGAGAGGAGAGGGCAGGAAGCCCTTCAGGATACGGAGCCTGGCCTCTTATGGTCAAAGTTCAGGGTTGGCGACAGGAAGAACTCTTTTAAATTAAAATCTGGAAAGTTCAATTTATACCAAGTAATGGGATATTGGAGTCTGGCCTTTATTTGTAGCTTAGGGGAAGTTTTCCCAGTTATTGCATAGAGGAGCAGCAGGCTGAAAGCTAATCTGAAAGATAATTCAAGTGAAAATAGGAAGGAGAAGCAGAGGCTGAAGGTGGGGAAACTAATTTATACATTATTAGCAGATATAAGGCAAGAAATGATAAGATGCCAAGACAGAAAATGATGGTTAGAGGAAAGATGTTAGAGAAGACGAAGCCAAGAAGGAAACTGGTTGTCGATTCCCAAGGGAACTGAGGGTGGTTGAGATGTGCAGCTGATTCAGAGCTGTACTCTCGGTGTCTCAGGGAGGACAAGGCTGTTTGGAAGGTTAGTAGTGATATAATGTCTGCTTGTGGTGAGTTTAAAGTCCTACAGATGCCTCAACATGAGGTGAAGTGAAGAATTGGATGCAGGAGACTGAGTCTCAAAGTACAGTTTGGAGATTTGGGAGTTATGTGTGTAGAAGCATTAGCATTAGCAATCACATCATCCATCATAGGAAAAAAAATATATAGACAAGAGGAAAAGTGAGTTGAGGAAGTAGTTTTATAAACTATCTATTTAGAAGTCCCCAAAAAAGAGACCCAACAAAATGGTGTTAGAGAAAGAACAGAGAGTTCGATAGAAGTAAAATAATGAGAAGCTGGCAACAAAAGCTAACTATGTAAGACAGGATTATACTTAATGATTTATACACATGATCTCCTGGAATCCTATCTGGAATATTTTGAAGTAGGAATTGGTAACCATTTTGAAAGAGGAAGAAAACTGAAGTTTACAAAGCCTGCTTAACTTGCCCAAGTTCAAATAGCTAGAAAATAGTAGACTCAAAACTCTAAACTTGGAATTAAAATATAACATGCTAACCACTATCCAGTAAAGATACATCAGGAGAAACACCTTTCATGCCAGAGGTACAAGGAGAGGAAGTTGTGAAGCAGTCAAGTAAATGCAGTATTCTTGGTACAGTTTCAGTGGTAAGAAGAAACCAGAAATATGCACAACTTGTTAAATTTGTTTGGTTAAGCAATGAGTATAAGAAAGACAGGTCAAGTTGGGCATGGCGGCATGCACTTCTAATCCTAGTGACTCGTGAGGCTGAGCAGGAGGATAAGAAGTTTGAAAGAGAAGTTATGTGATAAAAGAGGATGGATGTCTTATCTCTGCCAAACTCCCTTTATCACAAAAAGTAAACCAGTGGTGGATTATGTGAACAAAAATGTTCAAATGTGCACAGAACATTGAAATAGTGTGCATTAGATGAAAGTAGGCATCCTCTTATCTACCAAGGTGAGCCAAACTTATACAAGAGATGCAGGCAAGAAGGCCCAAGACCGATTTGTCCAGTAAGCAGAAGCAAGCAAGGGACAGGGCTTGGGTCTGTGTCAGAAAATGACCATTTCATAGAGTAGCATCCAGGGACCTGCTATAACCTATTTTAAGTTATTGGTGCCCGATGCATTAACAGTATATTGAAATTGTTTCATGGTTTTGAACCATGAATAAGACTGAAGAAGGCTAAGCCACAAGGTCCCACTATCGTCTACAAAGTAGAAGATGGGAGGCTGGAATTCACGTTTCAGGTTAAGAAATAAATGCTGAAACAAGCAATGTGGAGTTATCTTTATCCCCTCCTAAGTATCTATTCTGCTACTGAGTTACCAATTTTGAGGAACTTTAGTGAAATTTGACAAGCCCTCTGTGACATTTGCTATAACCATCTAGTAGTGTTTCTAATATGACCTTTGAGAAAATTCAATTTAATACCAGAGACTTGAAGGCTCTCATTTTGTCAGATTGCTGGATGTTTCTGACTCGTCCATGAGAAAAAATAGGTTAGGGGCCTGCATACACAAAGGGCCAGGCGGCAGTATCCCTGGATGTAAGTACATGCCAGGCAACTTTATATCATCCCCCCACAGCTTTGCAATGCTCATTCTAAATATCATCCCCATTTCTTCTTCCTTTGCCTTGATTTCTTCCTTCACCTGGATCACCTTGTGATAGGAGAAAAATAGCAAGTCCTTCTGCCTAGAGTCTCACTTAAAAACTTCCTTTACTCTTTACAATGCTTTCTCCCCTTACTTAGAATTACTTTCTCCCCATCACTTTGAATCATTTTTTAAATCTTCTGAATTAACATCATTTTGTTTAGGAAAAAAAAATAGACCTATTGCATAGAAACCTGACTAGCCTTATATTATATTGCATTTATTATAAAATACATTTCAATACATTCACTTCAAATGAATGCAAATTTGAGCAAGGTACTTAACTTTCCTGAGTCCTGATTTTCTATTCAGTCAAGAAAGGGAATAACGTCTACTTATACAAACATCGTAAAGATATTGTGATAACATACACATCATTGCCTGGAGATAGGAAGGTAGACAAGGAAGCAGAAAGGCAGATAGGAGATAGGAAAAGGGTCTTGGAGGAGGGAATGAGGGAAGGACACCATACCATTCTCCAAGGAGACATCAGGTCATGAGAACATCCTGTTGCTGCCCCGACAGCTTCAACTGGAAGGGCTCTTCCTTACTTATCCCTACCCCTACCTTAGCATCAGCCAACCACAAAATCTCTAAAGCATTTTCTCTTGTACTGAAAACTCTCATCCCCACCCTTATGTTAATGAAGGATTGAAAACTACTCTCCCAAGATTTGTTGAAGAAAACAATATAGCCCAGCACAGTGGTGCACATCTGTAATCCCAGCTGCTCTGGAGGCTTAGACAGGAGGATTGCAGGTTTGAGGCCAGCCTCAGAAACTTAGCAAGGTCCTGAGCAACTTAGTGAGACCCTGTCTCAAAAAAAAAAAGAAAAAGAAAAAAAGAAAAATGTCTGGACATGTGGCTCAGTGATTAATTATCCCTGAGTTTGATCCCTGGTACCAAAAATAAAAGAAGGAGGAGGAAGAGGGAGAGAGGAGGAGGAGGAAGAGGAGGAGATGGAGAAGAAGAGGAAGAAGGAGGAGGACACTTCCCCCTTTGAGATCTCTTCTTTCTTTCCTTCTACTACTTTTTATAAATCCTGTCACTTTGCTTTCACTCTTGTGTCTGTGGATTTCACTCTTCAAATTCAGGAGACAAAGAATCCATCTGTCCATGCTGCATGCTATAGTCTGACACAGATCGAATGTTGGACATCATCTCTCTCCATTTCTTCTATTACCATGTGCTCCCAACACAGGGCAAAATGGTTTTGCCCTCTCATCTTTGATCATACCTAGTTACTCAAGGGCTACTGGGAATCTGGAGAACATTATATTTGTATCCAAATTCTAGGCAGCCTTTGCACAGCCCCCTCAGCACAATCACATGCATTTCTGCTCATGTGTGTGTTGCATTCTGAATTGTGTCTGTGTCTGCAGGTACCATAGCCAGTGTCTAAAATAGCTATGCTCATTCAATGTTAATAGGTAGGAAGAAAGGAAAGGAGAGAGGGAGGGAGGGCAGGAGGGAGATATGGGGCCAAAATTCTGTGGAGTTTCTTCATTGAAAAATGTACTAAGAAATAACAGATCCCACTTCAATATCACCTAACCCACTCCAAAGTGTCTTCTTATTTCATTGAAGTCTTTGTGGTGTTAGAATTCTAAAATTTAGTCTGAGGTTTTGGATTTAGAAGTGACAGCACTTTTAAGAAAGCCTGAATTCTTGGTAGCTCAGTAACAAGCAGGCACATTTTCAGAGCATAAGTTTCTTTATAGATAAACTGTATCTCAGCAGGATCAGAGAGAACAAATAAGAGAATGGTTATGGAAACAAATTTGGAACTTCAAAATACTTTGGAACATGCACGTAACTGCCGCTTGGATTCCTCATCGTGATCCCTCATACATGGTATGTTTGAACCTAAACTCACTGTGTTTCCCATGAACATTTTTCTCAGCTCGATACCCCCACAATTCCAAGACGTGATACCTGTTGGGGCCTCCCACAAGGCCAAGTGATAACCATCTCCTCCCTGTCTACAGGGTCTGCTTTAAGTCAATAAGAAGAGCCTGCTGATTTGAATTTTTTGAGCCGCAGAGCTGTTCAGACCTTCTTTCTTCCTCTTCTCTTCTATCCTCTTCATTTTTTAAAACAACTCTACCTTCATTGACAAATGTAGATCTTGTCACATACCCATATGGTTGTGTTTAATATGTATTTCAGTTTAATTACATCTCCACTTTGCTTAGAAAAAAAGTATTGGGGGCATTTGCATATGATAGTATAGAATAAATAGATGACAACATCGCCTCAAAGAAAGAAATAAGAGCACAAAAAGCAATATAAAACATGGTAAGGCATAATGGGAATTTAATATATACTCCAGCAACAATCTACGTTGCTCTGCTATGATAAAGTTTTGCTTCATTTTCCCCCTCCACTCATCATGTGTGAAGTGAATAGATCCCAGATCCAGGGGAAAGAATACTGATAAATCTAGGCCAATATTGATCCCATTCCTCTTTCCCATGGCTGATTACTGCATTAGAAAAAATGCATGTGATAGAAGTTGGTCAGAGACACAGGAAGTCTGCAGGAAGGGTGCTCTTATTAATGTCAATGTAGGACGTCTTCTGGCAATGAACCATCCCACATTCCTGAGGTGCTGAAACCATCCCACACCCATTAAGAGATCTCTAGTGGCCAAAGTCAATGTACCAGTCAGCAGATGGAAAGAGCATGTCCTTACTGAACTGCTGAATTAACAAGCATCGGAGCCGCTGTCACTCTACACTCTGTGTGTAAGGTAACACTTCCCTTACTTCCTCTGGCATCAGCTGAACAGGAGTTTTCCAGCACAAACATTGTAAATGTTATATAAAGTTAATAGATAAAAATACATATGGTAATGCACTGAAATATTGCTTAATGTGAACAGCAAACCTGGCTAAGGCAAAGATGGAAATATAATTGCAATTTAATGACTATAAAATCAAAACAAATTATCTGTACAGAAAAAGAGCAACTTCCCCATGCTAAAACAAAGAAAACGACAAGCCATAAGAGAGATTCTTCCTCCAGGCTCTTATGAATAGGACAGAAAGTTTTCTATGACTGTGCTTCTTAATGTGCCTCAATGTGAGTCAGGGAAGTTATTCTGGAAAACATCTTCCACAGGGGATCAGACTGCTATTATGAATGTTGCCTTGGCTCTCTGGTGGTTCTGAATGGCTCCAAGGATAATGTTTAGCTTCTTAGATTCCAGCAGATGGAACAGCATGTCCATCTCACACACAGTGCATGAATATGACTTTTCAGGGCAAGATGGCAAATGGAAAATATGCGATTGAATAAACATTCTGGCCAGAACACATTTATCATCCAGTTAGTCTGTGCTGTCTTTAGAGGCTGTCATGTAGTAGGTGTTCAACACATAAGTTAAAATTTTATGATACTGTTGAGGAGTCCATTAATCTATTATAAACTCATTTGAATAATTAACTCATCTTCCTTCATATCTTTACTCAAATGTCACTTTTTTTGCTCTAAATCTCTAAACGGGCAAAGTCCACATATAAAGCCTTCAGAGGACATTTCTCGAGCCTATCCTCATGGAATTATTTATAAATCTTAGTTCATTAATCTTTGTTCTGCCACATTGTACACCTCCCAAAGTAAGACATGCTATGCAGGGCCCTCCCAGCACCCCCTGACCCCAGCTAGTATGTGGCTGTGATGGAAAATTAATATTTGTCAAGAGAATGAATACTACAACATATGAGAACACTGCAATTATTTTAAAATAATAAGCCATATGCAGTGAGTCATGTCCCCATAAATTTCATATGTTGAAGCCCTAACCTCTAATCTGATGATGTGTGGGGAAGTGGAAACTTTGGGAAGTAATTAGGTTTAGATGGGGTCAGGAAGCGGGGGACTACAAAATGGTATTTATACTCTTATAATAAGAGATACCAGAGAGCTTAGTTCCTCTTTCTCTCACCATCCATATTCACCAAGAACAGACCATGTGAAGTTACAGGGAGAAGGGGCTCAAGTGCAAAGCCAAGGAGAAAGACATCAACAGACACTGACTGCTGGACACTTGATCTTGGGATCCCAATCTACAGAACTGGCATGTTCTAGAATGTTTAAGTCATGCAGTCTGTGATGGTCAGTTTTTATTGCTGTGACCAAAATATCTGACACAAAATAAACAAGGTTTATTTTGGTTGGTTTCAGAGGTTTCAGTCCATGGTTAGTTGTCTTCAAGACAGAAGCATCATGGCAGTAGGGTGTGGTGGAGAAAGCGTCTCAGGTTATGGCAATTGGGAAGCATAGAGAGAGAGGAAACAGCTAGGGAGAAATCAAGCCCTTCAGGGGTATGCTTCTCGTGACTTGCTTCCTCCAAATGTATCCCGCCTCTCAGTATTCCACTCAGACTAATTAATTCATCCTATAAATTAATCCACTGATGAGGTCAAAGCCCTCATGAGCCAATCACTTTCCCCAAATCCCATCTCTGAATACAAGAAACTTTGGGAGACATTCCAGATCCAAGCCATGGCTCAGTCTGTATATGGTACACTGTTAGGCAATCTAAGCTAAGACAACAAGGGTATAAAATAACAATTTGAAAAGAGTAAGAGAGAGGATGAGGGAGGGAACAGGTACGAGACTGAAAAAAATTTGAATTCAAAGATTAACAACCAACCTGACTTGTGTGAGTAACAAAATTTAACAATTTCCCAACTTTCCATAGCACAAAGCATTGCTTGGCTCAAAAGTCTACAGAGATTTTACTTAGGCTATAGTAGGTTTATTCTCCTCCTATAAAAAAGAAAACACTCAATATGTCCCAATGTCAGTATTCAAGATATTGATTTTATTTTCAATTTAACCTCTAAATAGAGACAAAGTTTCATTGTAATTTCAGTTTTCAACACTGTGCTAGTCAGTTTTCTGTCACTGTGACAAAACACCTGAGATAAACACCTTTAAAGACAAATTTTATTTTGGCTCATACTTTCAGAGATTGCAGTCATGGTCACTTGACCCCATTGCTATGGGCCTGTGGTGAGGCAGAACATCAAGGTGGAGAGAAAGTGGCAGAGAAGAGCTGCTCACCTCAGGGAAGCTGGGAAACAGAGAAGTGACCCAGGGACAAAATACACCTTTCAAGGATGTACTGCAGAGATATAATTTTTTTGGCTAGACCCCTCCTCCTAAGGTTTCTACTGCCTATCTATAGCCCATAGATGGGAACCAACCCTTTAGCACATGGCCTTTGGGGGACATTTTAGATCCAGACCACAACAACCACCCAAGTATCATATGCATATCAGTGATAGCGGTTAAGAGTTGACATAAGTGCCTGGCACTGACACGTCTCCTTCATCTCACCTCCACTAAGGCAAATGGGAAGATTGCTCCTGTCAGTTTCTTCCTAGATGAAGAAACACAGGTCTAATACCCACAGGTACTGAGGGGCATCCAGACTTTCAATCCAAATGCATTTGGCTCTGACACAGGTGCTCATCTGCAATTATTCTATCATTGAAGACATCTCTATCCAGCTCTCAATTAAACAGTTTTAAATTTATATCCTTTAAAATGGATCATTTCCATTTTTTCCTCCTATTCTTCCTAATTTCTGCCATAATGTTCCATTAGCATAATTACTTTGGGATTCACCAATTTTAGCTCCTTCTTCAGTGTTTGTGCCTCTCCTTTCTGATGCATTGTTCAGTCTCGTGCCAATATCCTCTCTCACAAGCCAGCTGATTAGTGAGCACTTTGCTATCTATGTCCACAGTCACATTCAGCCTGCAGCATTTTCTGAAAAGGAGTTAAAACTACAAAGAGAAAAGCTTTCAGTTTCTCCTGAGAGAAAATTGTCAGTTGCTTAAGAACTTTAGTAACCTGGTCTTTTAAAGTTTCTCATTTTTTTCTTATTAAAAAAGAAAAAGAGAAAGCAAAGCAAAAATATATATCTTGATGAAATCCACAACTAGTGCTCCAGGCATTGCAGCTTATCAGGGGACCGTGGCCATGTGATATTTGCAGGTGGAAGTTGACAAAGGGATAATAGCTGCAATTGGTGAAGTCCCTCAGACTGATTTTAACAAAAGCATCTAAGAGGTAACTGTAAATTTTCTGGTTAATACTTGTAACTATTCCAGTGAAATCTCTTATGATCACTGGGGAACAATTGAATGCTTGTTAGATGAATTTAGCACTCACCTTAATTGGGCAATCCAGGATTTCATTAATTCCAAAGTAGCACTAATTTTCCAATATGGATAATTAGGATACACAAATATTGCTGTCTTTATCATTGTTATGTAACATTTGTGAATTCAGGCTCTTAGAAACTCTGTAAAAATATGGGATTAAAGTAATGCTAATGAAACCTTATGTTACAATAATCATAAAAGAAATATGTAAAGTGCTTTATAAAATTAAACATTTCTGCATACTTTTTCTCAATTAAATGTCATAAAATCCCTTTGAAAAAATATATGGGGCAGTTATATTGCCACTACTTCATAATAAGAAAACAATTAGAACACCAGTTTAAAAAAAAAGAGTCAGGTGAATGGTTCTAATCTTTGTAATTTGTGTTTGCTATTAGATTATGCTTTTCACACTGAAGAAATACGTTCCTTTATAACATGGTAAAATCTTCATGTTCTTCCTTTGCAATGTAGTGATAAATTCTAAGACAAATGATACAGAAAAAGCAACTTCTTTCAAGTTCAAACGCATAGATGCAGAGAACTAGGGAAAACAGCGTGGCAGGGGAGAGAATGAAACTACGTAGGGGTCCTAATAGGTTCACAGAGCTGGATAGGTCCCTGACTCTCTCTGAAACTTAGGTTTCTTTCATTTAAACTTGGGATATCTATGTTGATATAGCTATGTTGATATATATATATATATGAATTGATATATATGAAATCATATATATTCATATATATATGAATTTACATTTATTTATTTATATTTATATATGAATTTATATTTAAATTTATATATATTTATAAATATATATATTAAATATATATTTATTTATATATGAATTCATATATATCCCATATATATTAAATTTTTATATATTAATATATTTAATATAGATTATAATATATTATTAATATACATTATATATTAATATATATAATTAATATATATATATTAAAATTAAACCACCATAGTATGTTTAACATACCTGGCAGAGAACTGAGGCTTGGCAAGTCCCAGCTTGGCAAGTCAGCAGCTAACACCATAAGCAAGCAGTAGAGGATACTGCTCAACTCATTTGTAAACATGAAGAATTCATTTCCTTTTGCTGCTGTAATGGATTATCACAAACCGGTGGTTTAAAACAACACACATGTATTCTCCTAAAATTCTGAACATAAGAGGTCTAAGAACAATGATGTCAGAAGTCTGCATTCCTTCAACAGGAGAATCCATATTCTGTTTTTTTCCAGATTCTAGAGGCTACTCAAATTCCTAAGTTCATTCCTAAGTTCCTAAGACACTTTATGCTGTCTTCAAAGAAAGCAGCATAGCATCTTCAAATCCCTCTGTCCCTCTGTTACTCTCTTAGACTTAAGGATCCTTCACCCATGCAAAAGTCTCAAAATAATCTCCCCATCTCAAGATCCATAACCACATTTGCAGATTCCCTTTTAGCTTGTAAACTAACTTACAGATTCCAGAGATTAGGACATGAATACATTTGAAGGGTCATTACTCTGTTTTGTAACCAAAAGCTAGGCTAAAATTTACTTATACACCACCATCACCTGTCACTAGAAAGAGATTTCTCTGTGAGGATTATATGTTGTTTGGATTTAGACTACTATTTGTACAAATCAGAATATAAAATTATGAGAGTAATCTTTGAGCAGGAGTTGACAGGATTTAGTTAGTAGATACCCAAGGCCCAGCTTTATCTGTGACCTCATTCAATGCATATATTAGCACTTTAGACAGCAATAGAAGATTGTCATCAAATTGTTAGTTATGCGAAAGTCGGAAAAAGAGATAAACCCTGCTCATATGTGGATTTGGAAAGCCCTTCAAAGGAGTAAGTAATAGGCTTAATCTAATGGACAGATTCAGTATACATTAATGAAAAGTCTCATGCTTGGGTCCAAAAAGGATATGATATAAAGAAAGGATGAAGGTAATACATTGCTACAACAGTGGCATCAATGCATAGCATTAAGACCCACAGATGCCTTGGAGTTTTCTCTTTAAAAAAAGCTGTGTGCTTCAAAATGGGAAGCCAGCAATCAGTTTTTGATAGCTGGGTATAAAGCCCTCCCAGTTGCTTTTACACATATATCTTATTTAATTCTCACAGTAATTTCATGTGTGAAGTTTTGTTCTCTCCATTATACAGATAATAAAAGTTAGACTCACAAAACTAAAGTAAATTGACATGTCACACATCTATCAATTCAATTACTTGAAGCCAGATCTTTTTGATACTAGAGTCCTTGATCTTCAAAATATATTTGTTCAGAGAAGTGACTGCTAAAATATCTATTTAAAATTTATACCACAGAAAGAAAAGTATTAAAGTCTGAAGTAGGAACACGTTCAATTATAGGTAAGAAAGCTATTATCTGGTAAGTCAACAAAGGAAGTTTTAGATTGTAACTATTGAGCAGTTTTCTGTGGGGATCGAAGTATTCTACTGTTCAGTAAAACACCAGCTGGCTCAATGTGACCCTCAATTGAGTGGAGTACATCTATTACAAAGAAAAGTCTGGAAAGGAGCTTGGATTTTATAGAGGGAAATGAGAGGAAGGGAAGGGGCAAGGAAAGGAAAGATAGTAGAATGAGACAAATACCATTACCCTATGTTCATGCATGAGTACATGAATGGTGTGACTCTCTGGCGTGTACAACCATAGAAATGAAAAGTTATACCCCATTTGTGTATAATGAATCAAAATGTATTCTGTAAAACTAAAAATAAATTTTTAAAAATTATCAGCAAAAAAAGTCTGGAAAGCAATATGAAGCCACCATTTGACCCAGTTACCCTACCTTTTTGTATATACCCAAAGGACTTAAAATCTGTATACTATAGTGACATAGTCACATCAATGTTTATAGCAGCTCAACTCACAATAGCTAAGCTAGGTGGCACTTCAACAGATGAATGGATAAAGAAAATGTGGCATATATACACAATGGAATGTTACTGAGCCATAAAAAAAATGAAATTATGGCATTTGCCAGTAAATGAATGGAACTGGAGACTATCATGCTAAGTGAAATAAGCCAATCCCCAAAAACCAAAGGCCAAATATTCTCTCTGATATGCAGATATGTGCTAACACACAATAGGGTTGGGGGGAAGGAAGACTAGAAGTACTTTGGATTAGACAAAGGAGAATGAAGGGAAGGGAGGGAGATATGGGAGGAGGAAAGACAGTAGAATGGATCGGACATTACTTTACCATGTTCATATATGAATACACAACCATTGTAACCATACATCATGTTCAACCACAAGAATGAGAAGTTACACTCCATATATGTATAATATGTCCAAATACATCCTACTATCATGTATAACTAAAAAGAACAAATATAAAAATTTTTTAAAAGAAAAGCGTGCTTCTAGAGTAACAAGTAAAGTTGAAGTGAAGGAAGTTGATTGTGAGGATCTCAATCATCTCTGTTATGCTGGAGTTCCATGGTAAATGCAGGCAACTTGAGGGCAATGGTGGTGTGCAGGCCTACTTGAGTTTAACCACAAGGATGGTAAATAAGAAGGGTTTTGAAGGATGATCATTCTTTCATATTACAATCAAAAGATCCATTTCACATCTCTAATTCAAAAGAAGGCAGCACAAAGCGATGTTAGGTTTTAAAAGTATAACTTAGAGACTTACCATGATTTTATCTTCTCTGTTTTTCTGGTTAATCTCCAATGTCCTTCATTAAGGAGGACAAATTCATCTATGGGTTAACTGAAAATAAATTGGCTCCTGGTCATTCTGAATACCAGGCCATTAGATTGTCCATCTGATGATAGTTTGACTGGATACAAGAATACTTAACTCATATCTTATTTGCATTACTGTCTTTGAATAAAAGGTCAAACTAGGCTATTCTGGATTTGGCAGAAATGTAGGGAGCACACTCATCCGTGCTCTTCCACTAATTACAACTAGAGGACCTAGACAAAACATGAAACCACTGTGGGGAGATTCTGAAAGATAAAAGAAAAAAAGAGCTACTCCCTAGGCATATCAGAATTTGATAAACAAACATTATATTCCCTCAGGTTTTTTATTTAATCATTTTGTATTGTTGTAGGTTTCTTTGTTTTTGCTCCCATTTGCTTTCCTGCCCTGCAAAACTAGAGTTCCATCAATGATGGACTGCATGAATATTGACCGTCCCATAAGATTATAATGGAACTAAAGCAAGAAGGTGTAGCTGAAGAGGCAAGAGAAAAGGCAGTTATAGGAGAAGGCGGGTTGGGGAAAAGAACTCTCAAGAAAACTCACAATGATGGATTTAGCAGAAGCTTTGTAGACCTCAATAAGCTTCTTAAAAAGTGTGAAAACATAGACCCCAGCAGCTCTGCAGGATGGAGACACGATGCCAGGTGAATGCAATGTCACAGATACTCTCTCCCATTTACTCAGCAACTAAGAACGAGTGGAACCCTGTCCACTCTCCTCACCTTGCACCCATGCTGCAGTCAGAGGGACTGAGGAAGAAGGTTTACTACTATCACCCACCTGCATTAGAACAGGCCCAGCAAATAGCAGTGTCCCTTTCTCATCCTCACCTGGGTGAAGAGAGGGAGGAGAACAGGAAGTCAGAAAAGGTGATTCCTTAAGTTTATAAAGTCTGTCCTTTCCACACAGTGAAAGGTTAAAGGACTGAACTGCAAGGTGGAACCAAGTTTCAGTTCTGTCACTAAGCAGCACATCAATGGGAATGACAGAATAAAATACAAGTCTTTGAAAGCTAACTGACATTCAAGCAGAGCCCACAAAAGTACGCACGACTATGTGTTCTGAATCTTTGTGAGTGATAAAACAGAAGATAAATATCAGGACCAGTCTTTACCATAGTACTCAAAGTGTCCAAGAAATAATCCAAATTACTCAGCATATCAAGAACAAGTAAAATATCAAATCTAATAAAAATAGATGTACACTAATATGACACTAATGTGAGAATTATCTGATAAAACCTTTAAAACATTTTTCACACAAATGTTCCAGCAAGCATCATGAACAATCTGGAAAAAAGAAAATGTCTTAAAAATAAGTAAAAGATGTTAGGGGAAATCAAGTGAAAATATTAGAGCAAAACATATAAGAACAGAATGTAAAATCTCACTGTGTTAGTTCATTGAAGGAAAGAATAAATCAAGACAGACCAATAGGATAATCCAGTCTAAAAAAACACATAAATAGACAGAAAAATAAATTAACAGTACCTCACATACCTGTGTAGCAATATCACAGCAGATTTGATAATCAGGCTATCGGAACCATGGAGAAAAGGAGAATGAATGGTGTACTGGAAAGAAAAAACATTTAAAGAAATAATGTTTGAAATCTCCAAAAATTTGACAAGACATAAACCTTGTATATTTTATAAACTGAGAAAATCCTAAACAGGATAAGCTCAAAGAAATCCACGTCCAGACCCATCATGATCCAATTTCTGAAAACTAAATGCAAAGAAAACATCTCAAACTTTGCATAAAGAATAACTAAAAATGAAACAGATCTGTGCATAAAATGTAAAACTATTACGTTTGGGTGAAACCATAGGATTAGATGAAGAGTTCTTAGACATGACGCAAAACAACATCTGTGAAAGAAAAAGATGATGAATTAGACTTCATTAAAACTAAAAATGTTTATTCTGTGAAAAACAGTGTTAAGAGAATAAAAAAGTAAGACACATACTGAGAGAAAACACAAGGCACACATTAGACATAGAATTTGTATCTAAAGTAAGGAAAGAACTCTCAAGAATATGGAAATAATCTGATTAGAAAATAGACACAAAGGGCTGTGAGTATAACTCAGTGGTACATTGCTGATAGTTTGTGATAGGCCCTGAGTGCTGATCCCCAACATCACAAATATTTTTAAAAAGAAAAATAAAGGAAAGAAAAGAAAATACAGAGGCTTGAACAGACAACTTCACCCCCCAAAAAGTACTGAGATGCTAAATAAGCATTCAAAACATGTTCAACCTCATTAACCACTAGAGTAAGGCAGACTAAAGATATACTAAAATAATTCTACATGTCTATCTGACTGGCTAAAAGAAAATATACTGACAATACCAAATGCTTCTAAAAATGTAGAACAAACAGATCTGTCATTCAATGCTGGTGGCAATGCGAAATTGAGCAATCACTCTCCAAAACAGTTCGGCAGTTAACTACAAAGCTAAACTTACACTTACTGTGTGACTCCAGCACCCTAGCCCTTTCCTGGATACTTGCTGTAGGGCAAAGAACATTATGTTTACACAAAACCTGTACAAGGATGTTTATTACAACTTTATTTATAATAGCTCAAACTGGAAATAACCCTAGAGTCTTTCAATGGGCAAAAGATGAAACAAAATTGATGTAGATCATACAATGGAAAAAATACTACTAAAAGATATAAAGGCACTACTGATATACACACACTTGGATGGATCTCAAAGACAACATACTTGGTAAAAACAAAACCAATCTCAAAATTGTACATACTATAGGAATCTATGCACATAACATTCTCAAATGACAGAATTCTAGTAATGGTGAAATGGTTAATGGGTGCCAGGATTCAGAGGTGGATGGCAGATGGTTGTACCATTTCCTTTTTCTATCAGCATTTATGAGGGATGACATGTGGGAGATTTTTAAGGGTGATTAAGATGTTCTGCTCCCTGATTGTTTTAAATACAAGCCTTTAGATACAAAGGCTTGAACAGACAACTTCACCAAAAAGAATACTTAGACTCCAAATAAGCATTCAAAACATGTTCAAAGGTCACCTAAATCTTAATATGTGACAATATTCGTATACCACATGAAAAATATGGTATTTATAAGCTAGTGAAACCTGATAAGGTTTGTAGTAGAGTTAATTGTACTATTCCAAGGTTGATGTTCTGGTCAGGCATGGAGACATATGCCTGTAAATACCAGCTACTCAGGAAGCTGAGGTAGGTGGATTCCAAGTTCAAAGCCAGCCTGAATTATTTAGTGAGACCCTGTCTCCAAATAAAAAATAAAAATGGCTGGGGATGTAGCTGAGGCAGAGTGCCTTGGGTTCAATTCTTGTACCAAAAAAAAAAAAAAAAAAGTGTCCTGGTTTTAATAATTGTGGTTATATGTGATCATATAGAATATTTACATTGGAGAAAGTTGGGTGCTTGGTACATGGAAACACACTTTATCATTTGTCTACATCTTTTTGATTTCTAAAGTATTTCAACATATAAAGGAAAGATTTTCAATGATACTATCTTTGATATTGGGAGGATAATGGAATATAAAATATTCAAAGTGAGAACTGCCTTATAATGGTGAAAATATTCACATAAAACATGGGAAGACCCTTCTGCTTAGTTATTATTATCTAAAATAATTATGATCAAAATAAACCAATATCTGTGAATTTCTGAAGTGGACGTGACATTTGATATAAATTATGTTTTTAAACATTTTGTTATGAAAATTGTAAAACATACTGAAAAGTTGAAATAGATGTGAGCACTGAGATTTTCACCACCTAGATTACACAATTAATACTTGCTATGCCTTTCTTGTTTTTTTATCTGTTCTCCATTGAATCCATCTCACCTTTGATGCATAATAAAGTAATTTTCATTTTTCTGTATACTCTGCCCATAAAACTTCCACATATGTACTAAAATTATTATTAATATCTATTGTGGGCCAGGCATGTTGGTGCACACCTGTAATCCCAATGGCTCCAGAGGCTGAGGCAGGAGGATCATGAGTTCAAAGCCAGCCTCAGCAAAACGTGAGATGCTAAGCAACTCAGTGAGACCCTGTTTCTACATAAAATATAAAATAGGGCTGGGGTTGTGACTCAGTGATCTAGTGCCCCTGAGTACAATCCCCAGGATCCCCCAAAAAAATCTATTGTAAGTTTTTAAGAAAGTTAATGGTATAATTGAGAGACAGTGAAATGGAAAAAAATCACTTGTAACATCTAGTGAACATAATGTAACATCATATAGCTCCCATCTTTATCCAAGTCTATAATATTATCTATCCCCAGACAGGTTTCTGACACTTTTTGGACAAGTCTTTGTGAGGACAGATGTTTTTATTTCTTATAAATGCCTAGGAGTATGATTAGTGGCTCATAATTTAGGTATGCACTTCATAAGAATCTCTCATATTTTTAAAAATGTTAACACTACTACCAACATACGAGTTTTCCAGTGTCCCTGTTTTCTCATTAACATTTGATATTTTCATCTTTTTTATTCTAGTCATTCTGGTGATGATGTAATGGAACCTTATTGAGATTTTAATTTGCATTTGACTTACGACTAATAATAGTGAACTTTTTTGAATGTATATATGGGCCATTTGCATATCTTCCTTAAGAAATGTCTGTTCTCATATTATTTTTCCATTTTTATTAGGGTCATTTTTGGGTTTTGTGGGGGGGCTTTAGTATATTGAATATTTTGCATTATATATGATAAAAGGTCAGTTTGTTTTCTTTTTTGTAATTTGCTATTCTGTTGAATTATTATACAACTTTTCTTACACTGAATATTCTTTACTATTTCAAGACTTAAAAAATCATCTGAGACTTGTGGAGTTGTTGAAGTTTTCATGAAGGAAGACACTATATTTGAAATGAAGCCTCCACAAAAGAAAGAAAGAACAAAGTGAAGATAATTTTATGTATCTTGATGTGTGTGTGCCTGAAACCATTATTCCTGTAAGCCAATAAGTCAATAAGTTTGTCTGTCTTTTGTCTCTATCTGTATGCACTGTATATGTATGTTATTAAATTAGTTTGAGTGAGGCTTCTCTCGCTTTCTACCAAGAATACTGACTTTCAAACCTATGACCACCAAGATACTTTGAAAGTTTAGTTGCAAACGTTAATGATTTCTTGTTTTCTTTTATTTTCAGTTGAAGATATATGCCATTGGATTAGTCCAATGGAAGTTTGATTGAAGGTAAATATTTTCTTGTGAGCTCTTTTTATCCATAATTTCATTCAATCCTCTCCACAGCCCTTTGAATTACTTTCTGCAAGTTGTAAATGCAGAACTAATCAAAGCATCTAAAATCAAAGTGCTAATCAAAGCAACTAAAATTTTCCAATATTATACAATTTCAAAGTGACTTCCAATTCTTCATCCCAAAGTATCTCTTTTATTGTTTCATCATTGTTCAACATGAACCTCACACACTGGTCATACTAACTGCTCAAACATATTACTCATCCTGGTTGATTTTTCTGCAGATCTGGATTTGAGTTTTAACTTCACAGTTAATGGGTTTGTAAGTATTGTGATGTGAGTCCTTCTTCACTTCTTTTTCTCATTTATACAATGGATGCTCTGTCTCACAGGATTAAATTACATCATACAAATAATTTGTGCAGGTTTACACTTAAGTAATAGTCCTCTGTACCCTGGGTGTTTTTCAATGCCTTTATTGTATTTGTGGCTAACAGAGAAAAATCTCTCTGAATCAAAGACTATTGCAACAGAGAGCACAAGTTAGAGAGTGGGAATACCAAGTCCACTCTCAGGGTGAGCTGTTAGAAGCCTCAACTTGCTAAACATGGATTTTGAGGACTGTCACTGGGATAGCAGAAGCTGGAGTGGCATAAGTTAGCCCCTGGAAATAACAATTACCAAATGCATGTTTCTTGAAATGTGCAAGCACAGTCTAAAAATTTTCTGCAATTGATTCTAAGGATCCATAAACCAATAGACATGCCAGAGTCACAAGTTAAGTCCTCATTAAGGTTGGAGGAGCAGAACACAAGAAGAAAGGATCTAAATGAGAACAAGTTCCACATCTTTGGCATGGTGGTTATCACTGATCCCATAGTAAGGAGGGGCTGGCAGTGTATAAGAGACACTGTAGAGCATGTTGGGGAGTCTGGAGCATTGCCTACGCTTGCTGGCACACAAAGCACACAAAGCAAAATCTGTTTGAGATTTTGCTTTCAGCCATGTGTGAAAATCCTTTTGCCCTTTTTATAAATATGCCTTTTAGAGAATCCTGCAGTCTGGCCCTGTTATTCACAGGCAGATTGTGAATGAGAGAATCATTCCAGATACATAGAGTTGAGAACTTAGTGCCAAAAAGGAAGAGCTAAGGGAATTGCATTTTCTTCCAAAATGTTCTATCAAAAAAGGCTCATTCCTATTCAGTACTTCCATACATTAATATTGAAATGAGTGTGACTTATCAAGGTTGTTTTGGTTTGTGTACAGCGAATACTCACTGGATGCCCATTCTGTACTATGCCTAATGTGATAACCAGAGAAGCACTCATTGTCTAACCCGAAGTTATTTGGTCTAGCTGAAGAGAAAGATTAATAACAGCAGTGACAGCATGGTGCCCATGGCAGGCATTGAGAGTGCACACAAAATATCAGAAAGAGAACATGGAGATAGAGAGGGAAGGCGTCAGAGGTGTCAAGAGTGGGATCTAAAGCAGTGCCTTGACATGAATGAAAATTCAGGTAGATATTTCAAAAATTAGAATTTCTGTTATTCCTTACTATGAAGGTAAATATTATGCATCTTGTTAGAGGATGTTTTTGGATGACATTAACTTAAATTGGAGAAGTCAGAAGATAGTCCTCCATAGTGTTGGTGGGCCTGATCCACTCAATTGAAGCCCTGGATTGAACGAAAAGACCAGCCTTTCCTGAGTAAAGGGAAGTTCCTAGCAGACAGCCTTTGTACTTCATCTGCACCATCTGCTGTCCTGGAATTCCAGCCTGCAGGCCCATATTGCAGATGTGGACTTGCCAGTTCTATAAACCCTCTGTATAATAATGTACATATATCCTATTGGTTGTTTCCAGCTCTATTACACACATGAATGCATCAAGAAAGTAGCAGAAGCATCAGGTTGCCATTTAGATACTGTGGAGAACAGTGACACTCATGAACAACACAGGTGAGAGATGTGGGACTCCAAAAGGCAGCAGCCATTGCATGCTGGATTTCAACTCACAAGAATGACGCTTCCAGAGGCCTTCAACATTGTTGAGGGCTGTTATTCAACCAGGTGTAATTGGGGCTTTTGTCCCCTTAGGTAATTTTCCTGGTAATATGGATTGTTGGAAGTGGGTGATTTCACTACTAATCAATTTCAAAATTATTCATTTCTAGGGCAAATTGTGTGTATGAGGCACATGGAAAACAGTCTACAAAACAAGTGGGATAAAAAACTAAGCTACCAAATAATGCACACTGTTTGATTCTTTTGGAAAAGCCCCAAACTTGATAAAATCAAGCAATAGATTGCTTAGAAATGCATGTATTGCTGGTTAGAAACGAGAACAAAGAAAATAGGGATAATTAAGATAAAATGTATGATAGTGGTTCTCTCTGTGGGGGAGAGAGGAAGAACAGGCAGGAAGCTTTAGAAGTAAAGTAATTTTCTGTTGCATTCTGAAGTTCATTTTAGTATAATTCCTTAAAATTGTGTGTGTGTGTGTGTGTGTCCATCTAAATTTTGTGCATGCAAACAAAAAGGAAAAATACAGGATAAAAAATACTTTATGATTTCAAGTCTGACACATTAAGTCTAACAAAGGAATCTAGAAAGAATAAATAATATATAGATACTCCTATTCTCACAATTCATTCAAATCATGACTGCCTGCATGTATTAGTATAATGTTTAATTTGCTAAAGGCAATACCCAGCTTTTGACTGAAAATATAAATTACTAAACTTCAGTCTTTTACCAACATATCATAAATGGTGAGCAATGAGAAAAGAGCAGATGAAGTGAACATTTTAAAATGCAGTCCATCCTAAAGTAATGCATGTGAAAAGACTGTTCTTTAATAGCAATTTCAAGTGATTATATTTGGAACAGTCTTTGAAAATCAGAAACATTTCAGAATCTGATAGGGAAAAGATAGACTGCAGCCTTGTTACAATTCCTTTGCATTTATTTCTGTTCATTGCCAAATACAGAGGCCTCTGTTCTGAAGAGCCTGTCTAGAATTAGGAGCACAGGCCTCTACCCCGCTCAGCCATATGTCTCCTCTCACCATCTCTGGACATGAACTATGGTATCATATTTCATTTCATTAAGTCATAATTCCCCCATAGTAAATCAGGATGACAATAAATGCCTTGTTACAAGGGATTTTAAAGGGATTAGATACAAAAATACACTTCAATACTATGACAGGCTAAAATAAAGTTATGCAAATTTTAAGTTATTGTTGTAAGTTCTAGGGCCAAAACATTAGGGTATTGGAAAATACAGGATTATAATAGAAAGCAGCATAGTAGGTACATTAGTCTAGATTTTCCACAGAAATAAAAACACACATACACACAGGAAAATAAAGAGAATGAGGAAGAGATTTATTATAAGGAGTTGAATTGGCTCACACAATTTTAGTGACAGAGAAATCCCAGGTCTGCTACGAGCCAGTTGAAGACCCAGGAGAGCCACTGGTACAGCTCCTGTCTGAGTCCAAAGACCTACAATGATGAGAGCTGCTGATGTATGTCCTAGTCCAAGTTCAAGGCTGAGGCCAGTGAAGACTAATGCCCCACTGAAGAGAGTCTTGCAGGTGGAGAAAACTTTTTCTTAGTCTTTTCTTCTATTCAGGTCTTCAATGGATTGAAGGAGGTCCACCTACATTGGAGAAGGTAATTGGTTTTAATAAGTCTACTGATATGAATTTTAGTCTTATTCAGAAATATCCTCCTTGACATATTTAGGAATAATGTTTACCCCTTTCTTCTTTGTGGAGGAAGAAATGAGGTGCTGGAGGAAACTGCACACCCTATTTTTCTGAGTGCTTTCCTGAGAAGGTAAAAATGGTGGCAAAAGCCTAGCAGAATATCCCAAGAGCATAGAAAGATCTAAAATAAGAAGCATGGAAAGATGAAACATTTGTTTCCTCCATTGTCTCTGGTCTTCTACTGGACACTTAATTATGAATATTGCCTAATAATAGCCAAATATCTGGGCATCCTATGGCCCCAGCAAGTTGATACATAGTACTTACCATCAAAGTAGATTATTGCTCTGAAGCATATAGACCAGGAGGTCTGGAAGGAGACATAGGAGACATATCTGGAGCTACAGAAGAGCTTTGTTCTGTTTTCACCTTCAGTGGATTCCCTGAATATATGTCCTGTCTCCATCCTTTCACCCTGTTTTTTCTTTACATGCCTGACACTTAAACCTTCCAAGTACCAGGTTTTAGTCTGGGCTCTGTCATATGTCAGTCACAGAATCTCACATAAGTCCCTTGGTCTCAGTTTTGTCCTCTGACAAAGAAATATACAAAAAGTCATTTTGAGAGCCAAGGACTATTCGTATTCTAGAAAATAGCTTGAAAATTATAAAATACAAAATAAAAATATTATGGTGGGTAAGTACCATAAGCAAAATTCTAATGTGCTAAAAAATGTCCAGTAGAAATGAAACATAGGCTTAATTTATATGTTAAATTAAGATTTTTATGACGATGACTAATGAAGACATGTTTGGCTCCAGAACCTTACTGCAAAGTCCCTGATTGGGGCCAGTCAAGAATCCTTATGAGGCTGGAGGGAATAATGGAAGGATGGAATTCCAGAAGGACACAGGGATGGAAACATAGTAGAATGGGAGAAAGGACAGAGGAATGATGAAAGGAATGATGAAAGACGATGAGAGGATCTGTGTATGTATAGATGGACAGATGGAAGAACAAGACCATGAGTAGATGAAAGAAATGAAGACTCTAAGGATAGGGAATGAGAGAATGGAAGGGTGATCAGGAGGTGAAGCTGGTGTTACTAGGCTAGGCTTATGGCACCCATGGTAGCTCCTGAGGGCATGATGCTGACAGGTAGGTCATAAGGGTCAACTACATACCAGGCAATTGTGCAAAGCACCTTATATTTATTGTCTTAAGGAATTTTGGGAAATACTCTATTTTCTCTAACTCTGAAGAAACACAGGCTTTTGATTATTAAGCAGGTGACCTGGAACTTTTTATCTTTGTCTAACCCCAAACCTTGGGGTTAGACCTTGACCTCACCCATATTCAGCCGTATGGGATAGAATCCACTGGTTACAAAGTGGTAATGGTTTCTATTTAAGGGGAAGGAGTTTGCCTCTCATTTCTTAATGTGTTCATTATTTCTACCTTATAAATAGAGGTTGAGTTTTTTTTTTCCCTCACACTTTTTCCTGGAGAATTATTCTTAACAGATGTCTACACTGAGGTTCTTGAGAGGGCTACTCCCAAAGGCTCTTCTATTCAGGGTTCAGTGATTTATGATTACTGCTCACTTACTATGAAACCAGACACTGACCTTTACATGCATAAGGTTCCTTTGACCGTTACTTCACCTCAATTAGGTAGGTGCTACTGTCATTTTCATTTTTCAGATGAGCAAATGAGGCTCATTCAAGGTTCATGTTCAAGGCTTGCATAACTAGTATCACATCTGGGATTCGAATCCATATTTTTGTCTTTTCCTAGAATTCATGCCATTAACTTCTGTCCCTGAAAGATGACAAAGGATATAAAGAGATAGGAGAGGAGTCATCAGCATAGGCTCTAGATAAAGGTGCCCCCCACCAAGATTCTGCTGCCTGTCTCCAGCATTGCCACATGGAGATAGTCCCTCCACTATAGAGCTAGTGGCAAGCTGCCAAAAGTACTGATGTGGGCCATTAGAATCATTCAGTGCCCTTTGCTCCCAGTTCATATTATTTCTTTCCAGTTGGAAAGTCATTGATGCATCTCCACAGGAGAAGAACATGTATCCCAGAGAGTGAGATGCCTAGAAGTGCTACTCTCCCTGCTTATTCATATATCCACAGGGCTGAGCATCAGTCCCTTAAGATTTGCTTAATAACAGCCACTTCACAGGTCCTGAAAAGCTCTTGTCACCTTAGAAAGCCTGGTTTCTGGACCATGGTGACCTTTTGGAAGGCTTAAGATCCTCTTCTTCCTAATCTGACATCTGCAAGACATAGGGTCAATACACTTGAAGCAATTCTTCTTCCTTTACATTCAGAATTAGAGGCATAAACCACAATCAGAGGAAAATAAAAATATCATCTCTGTGAATGATAAAGTCAATCTGGAAAGTGAGATTTAGGATGAAGCCATTTAGATATATTCATCTTCTTCCCTAAAACTGGTTGTGAAATGGGTATTTAGTATTAGTAGGATATACATAGGATATCCAGAGCAGAAACTTATCCAACCAGCTTCCTTGAGAACCATCACTGCTTTTATTTTTATACAATATTCTAGAGGAAAAAAAATAAACTTTTTCTAGAAACATGTTGCCTGATAGGTGAATTGGGGAGAGTAAATGTCACACACAGAAAGGGACATTTTCCCCAGCATCCTCCAATATGTTGTTACCTTTTCTCCCTTATGGAGGAAGAAATGAGGGCCTGGAAGAAATTACATACTTTTTTTTTTCCCTGAGCATTTTTCTGAGATAATAAAAGTGGGGGCAAAAGCCATCCAAAATATCCCAAGAGGACAGAAAGGTCTAAAATAAGAGACATGGAAAGATGAAAGATTGCATGTTCCATTGGCTCTGGTGTTCCACTGGCCTCATCAATGGCCAGAAGTGGCTTTTCCTTTCTCTACAGTTCCAGTGGGACTCTGAACCACAGGCTGGATGTAGACAATCAGATTATCAAATCTTCAATTCATTTTGTCTGGCTAATTTGTGGCTGCACTGCTCCAAGTATAGTTGTCTTCTCCACACTCTCTGTGTGAAGTGCGTATTAAATTGAGTTTACAAGAATTTCCAAATCTTATATTCTCTCTTCTTTCAATTCCTGTGGTTTTCTGTCCAAGAGTTTAATGGCATGGGATGATGAAACACCAGACTAGAAGGATAAAGCAAATACGCTTTTAATTTGCATCTTTGGAAGATTATATACAACACACCTAGCGTCTGCATATCACCCAAAGTCATCACTGATAGTCTGAATGTGCCAATAATTTATAACCTGCATGGCTCCACTGCAAAATCTATATGGGAAAGAGAAAATGTATTTTTTCTGCTCTAGTAGCAAGAAAATCAATCTGTGGCTGCTTGACAGATTCCGATCTTGTGATTTAGGTGTCCTTAATCAGAGGAGTTTCATGAAGTGTCATGAGCAGAGTACATTGGAATAATAAAGAAGAAACTTAGATAAAGTTGCAGGCACAGAGCTGCCCACAAGTATCTCCAAACAGGTGAGTTAGGGCAGAAAGAATGTGTGACTGTCACCCTTGAGATCCTTAGGGTCAAGTCATCACTTAGGTGCATGTATTTATGGGGGTAACAATGCCTACACTGAGCAAGTGGAGTTTTATGTTCCTCCTCTATAAATTCTTGGTGTGTATTCCTACCTCAGAGATCTTTCTGATGGTGGCATAATACTTCACAAATGACTAAACAAGACCATGAATGAAAGACTGTGACTATGTAGCAGTAGGTATGAAGTAGTGATTAGGTCCTTTCTTCATGTTGAGGCTTCTTCAAGAATGTCTTCTAAAGCCAGCTCCTTCTCTTTGCTTAAGAGCTCATTTTCAATAGCCTGGAAAGTTATGAACCTGTCAGCTTCTCTGGGGATATTTGAATTTTTTCCCCTGTATTTTTTTTTTCCTCTTTTGCTGTCCAGAGTGGATAAACCATAAACCTGGGTAAACAACAAGAAAGTCCCTTTCTGTACCTCCTTTCCAACCCACAGAAGCTCTTTCTGCTCATTATACAAACATGAAGTCATGGTGTTGTGGGAAAAAGACAGGAATCTACATCAGGTGATGTGGCTAGAACGTGGACCCAGAACATATACCTACTCATATTCATCTCTCAATCTGGCCACTGTGACCCTCTTTGAGCTCCATAGTGTAATACATAATTAATCAAATTACTTTAAAAAATTTTAAAAAATACTATAATTGAGCATGCTTTATAAATTTCACAATACCGTACAAGAATTAGTAACTGTAATCATTTTAAAATTCAACCTGGAAATTATGTCCCTTTTTAAGTAAGGGAGATATCTAAAACTGCTCCCTTTCCCTCAGTGTGGAAAACACACTTACATAAAGAAGACATTGGCATAATCTGTCTAGAGCGAAAGATAGCATAACTCCTGAAACAGTAGTATTGCTTAGATTTTATGAAAAGGGATTGAAAAAGATGGAGATAAAAAGTATCTATTCTACTTTAAAGAAAAAGCTATCATAAGTAGCTGTAGACATTGATAAGAAGGATTCATTTCAACTACATACTACCTCTGATGAAAATATTTGAACAGTTCTTAGGAATGAATTGGGGGACATTCAAATGAGAATTGTCTCTGCTCCCAGGAATCAGGCAGGAAGCTGAAATTAGAAAGAAGGCAGATCAATATCTATAGTCTATCTGATCTATATTCAGCAGCTACCTGTTTGAAGATTTGTGCACATCCATCTAAAGGAGGCTACCATGGATAAAGAATCCAATGGTGGTTGGGCCAATCTTTCCATTCTAAGAAAAGTTAAAGATTTGATTAGTAATATTTAAATGCTGGAAAAACGTTAAATATACAATGTCTTTAAATGTCAGTTTCAACTTTCAAAAAATAAAACATTGAAAGTAAAATTAATGGACCTGAAGGCTTAATTTACTCCTTGTCCAAGACCATAATGAATGCAAGGCACAGTCAAGGACTTCCTACTTGAAGTCCCACAATTACACTTGATAGTGACAAGGGTGACAAGAATAATATGCCACATGAGTGGATTAATTCAACTGCATGTGTTCCTACATTTATCTGTGCTCACAGAAACCACTAAGTGGTTTCCATGAAAAATAACCTCACAGTTATTTTTGTTCTTAATAATTTTATTGACTATTCAAATATGTGTATGAGTTTTTCTACTTCCTCAGTTTGAGAAATCAGGGTATTAACTACCATTCCTCGGAATTTAGAATTATTTGCCCTGTTTCAGCAGGCCAGGTGGGCAGCATACATCAATGTCTACATTATATGAATCAGTTACTTTCCGTTCACTGAATTTTAATGGCATGGAATGAAAAGGTGTATGCCTCACCATGTTCTATATAGGCCTGGATTCTCCTCCAGCTGCAAAGAGCTCCACAGTTGGAAGAAGCACCATGAATCTTCCATTTAAGCACAGAGTCACTCTAATGGCATTTTCTACAGCATCAGATTGTTACAGATGGTCACAAAAACCAGTGCTCTCCCATAAGGTCGTTATGAGTCCTATTGCATGTAATAGATTTTGGAGAATCCCAGACCATTGCTGCTACTGAGAAACTGTGAAAATAGATCATGTGGGAATGACCAGTCCATTCTACTAGGACCAGGTGTGCCCTGGAGAGGCAAGATGCGGAACTGACTATGAAACACTGACAGCAAGTAAGCATAGGTATTTATGATGGCCTCTTGGATTTTGCAGTGCAGCTTGTCAGAGATACTAAATCTAAAACTCCTATACGACATCAGCCCAGGACTGATCAGTCTAAGAGAGCTCCAAAGAGTTTCCAAACTGGAGTAGTGTTGTGTGTGCATATAGATGTCTGTAGAAGAAGCTTTGCTAATAATGTATGTTCTGAAAATTGGAATTAAGTAGCCATTGGTAGTTTTTCTTAATTGACCTTTCCCTAAAGGGTCATATTTTTAAATGCCACTTGCTTTTATTTCACAAAACACAAATTTTAGGTTGATAATTTTGGTGCTTATGTCTTTATCTTGGTATAGCATCATAATCACAATCATACATATGTAATCATAAGTGTACATATATATAATTCTTGACATGAATTTTATTCTTTCCCATTTTTAAATACTTCTGTTATGTTCATACTGCTTGATCTGCAAATGTGAAACTTTATGATCCAAGACTATTTTTTTTTATTTTTCTTATATGATTCATTTGGGTGGTGAAAATATAAGCTAGAATATTTCATTTTTTATACCAGACAGTTAATCTTTTGTACCTAGATAATCTTGAGTTTTTAGAATTCAAAAATTAAATAAAACTAGGATTTTAATGAATTTACATAAATAAATTAGGAAAGAGCTAAAATTAATTTAAAATTAACAAAATTTTAAAGAAAATAGACTCTGTAAATAAAAGATTCAGCAAAAGACCACAATAAACACTTTCAGTTCATCAATGGCTGTGCTTAATTAACTTTGCCAACTCATATGTGGCAGGGATAAGAAATAGTACTATTTATTGGAGAGTCCAAATTAACCAGCTTCCTACTTTCTTGCCTTTCAAAGGTGAGGTTCACTTTAGGTTTCTCAGAGATTTTTAAATTCCTGACAGGTAGTTTTGCTTTCTAATTTGAGATTCTGTCTCACCTCAGCACATACATATCAACTTTATTGAACTGGGAAGTAATGTTATTGAACTGGGAAGTTCTTTATCAACACCAAATATGATTAGAAAAAATTCAATAGTACATTTGTGATAAATAAAAGTAATACTATTGTGATGAATCCCAAATAACCAATTAGAATATATGAGATCTCATTCTCAACAGTAACTAGAATTTAAAAATTATTAAAGGTAACTAAAATTTAATATTTCAACCTGGGTGCCATTGTGCATGTCTGTCATTATAGCAACTCAGGACACTGAGGCAGGAGGGTTGTAAGTCTGAGATTAGCCTCAGCAATTTAGTGAGACCCTGGCTCAAGGTAAAATAGAAAGGAATGGGAATGCAGCTCAATGACAAAGCAGTCTGTGTTCACTCCCTAGTACTGTAAATAAATAAAGTAAAATAAAATAAAACTTCAAGATAAACTAATGAGAAGGGTGCATGACTATGAAAAACCCGAAATTTAGTGATGATTTTAATAATAGCATTTTCCTGAATAAGAGGAACAAACTGCTGTTTCACAGCAAGTTTATGTATTTCAATAAAATGCCAGCCAAAACAAAACAAAACAAGAACAAGAAAAAATAAAAGAAAAAGGAGAAACCTCTTCTGTAACCTCGCAAATTAATTCTTAAAATCATCTGAAAAGAATAAAAAAAAATCTGGAAGAATGAATGGTGGTTTTATCAAATGTTCTTCTTAACATTTAGAATTGGGTAACTGACCCAATTTATATTTGTTCATATATGCAGTACATAAACTATATTATAATATAGTAACAATATTTATAAAATAGTAAATATCTTGTGTGTATATATTTACCCTGAGCATAATTAATAACCATGTGTAGCTGAAAAATATCAATAAATAAATCCAGCGGGAAAGTGAGAACTCCACCAACAAATAGCTGTGACTAATTATAGGTGAGAATTTAGACTGGACTTTGGCAGATGGAAACTTTCTTTGCTGTTGCACATGGCTTGAATAACTTTGCCTCTCCTGGATCCCCTGGGCTTAGCTATAGTGATAATAATGACCCAAACATTAAACTGTGTCCAATCCTGCCATTTTGACAGTGTTTAGAATGTTTACTCTGTGTTTTACTCCTGACTGTTATTGTATGCCAGAATGCTTAGGATTTCCCCCATTTGCCTTATCATGTAATCTTTCTCATGATGATAGTTGTTGTCACCTCCTTTCCACCTAGTAAATCACAGTAAAGACATACTTAAAGATAATGTGTTAAACATTGTAGGCTCCGTGCCAGTTTCTCTTCTTTTATTCCCTCCTCCTTCCTGTGGAATGCATTCCCGTCTTGTCATAGTCCCTGGTATCTTAATGTTCCTCTAGTGGTTCATTACAGCATCTATGACAAATTCTAGAAGGATAGACTTTTAAATTCATACATATTTATCAAGAAAAATTTATTATATGAAACAGACAAGTTCATACATACTTTTCACTTCTGCATTAATTTAAAATGATTAAAAGCACATGCTGTAGAAAGTCTAAGTTTACTTAAAATTTGGAAAATTTCCTAGGAACACATCATATAATTAATAAAAGGCTCTCTTTCATTGAGAAAACATTTTTCAATTAATAGAGTATGCTGTTCATGTTCATGTGTTCATGCACATATGTTCATGTGACTAAATTCATGCATGCAGCACACTCAGTAGGTGGTTGGGGAAACTTGCCTTATTCTGATCAAGTGATGAAAAAATATAAGGATATGATTAAAAATCTAAGAACTGCTTAATACCAAAATATTTGAACAATATAATGGCATTCATAGAAAATTGATACTTTATACATCTAACACTAAACATGTTTGAAAATACTACTGCAGAAAATTCACACAACATAAAGTTGACCCAAATTGTTCACACAAAATTTTTATTGTACAGTATGCTTTCCCAAACAAAAGAAAGAATGGGAACACAGGGTGCAAAAGATTCTACCATTTAAATCTGAGTAATCCAAATCCAGCAGCACATGGCGAAAGATCTCTCACCATGATGAAGTGGGATTCATTCTTAGGGATGCCAGGAGCGTTTAATATACAAAAATCAATGAACGAAACACATCATGTGAATGGAATAAAGGACAAAAAAAAAATGGTGATCTCAATAAATGCAGAAAAGGCATTTGATAAATTTCAACATTTATTCATAATAAACATGCTGAGCAAATTAGAAATAGAAATACCTCAACATAATAAAGGTCATTTATGGAAAGACGACAGGTAATATCATATTGAATATGGAAAAGCTAAAAGCTTTCTAAGATTTGGAATAAGGCAAAGATGCCTACTTTCACTTTTATTCTACATAGTTCTGAAAGTCCTATCCAAAACAACCAGATAAGGGAAAGAAAGAAATGCCAACCAAATTGAAAATGAGGATATCAAATTGTTACTGTTTTCAGACAACATGAAATCAATATTGAAAGTCCTCAAAATCCCACTAAAAATTATTAAAACTAATACACAGATTCATTAAAGTTGAAGGGTACAAAGTCAGTAGACGCAAATCAGTGGTGTTGCTATATTCTAGTAGCAAATTATCTGAAATAATAAATAAGAAATCAATCAAATTTAAAATAACCCCCAAATAAATAAAATACCTAGGAATAAGTTTAATAAAATGCAAAATATCTCTAAAATGAAAATTATGAAACATTTGTGAAAGAAATTGAGAATAACACAAAAATTTGAAAAGACATCCCCTATTCATGGATTGCAATAATCAATACTATAAAAATGTCCATCCCGCCTAAAGTGAGCACAGGTTTTAAACAACTTCCCAAATTGCTATTGGGAAGCAATTATTTCTCTTAGAACTAGAAAAAAAATCAAAAATTAAATGGATCCACAAAACATCCCTGAATAGTCAAAACAATATTGAGGAAAAACAGGAGACAACAGAGTACCTTACGTCAAAACATACTACAAAGCGATAGCAAAGAAATAGCTGGTATTGGCATAAAAATCAATATGTAGTTCAATTGTACAAAATAGATATCAGAGCAATAAGCCAACACATCGAAGCCAACTGATCTTTTTTTTTTTTTTTTTGCCCTGTGGATCGAACCCAGGAGTATTTTACCCTAAGCTACATTCCAACACCTTTTTGATTTTGAGGGGTCTCACTAAATTGCTGAGAGTGGCCTTGAACTTGCAATCTTTCTGCCTCAGACTCACAAGTTGCTGGGATGACAGACCTTCACTACCACACCTGGCTTACAAGCAAATGATTTTCAACAAAGTTTTGTGGAACACACTTCAGAGAAAGGTAAGTTTTGTTTTTTGTTTTTTGTTTTTTTTTTTTAATACTCCATACTGAAAAGAGATGTTCCTAACATTAAAGAGTTTGTTCAGTAAAAACGCCACCTAAAAATAAGCTGAAAATATTCAATTAAATGTAAGTTATTTTCAGCATCATATAAAGTGATCATAGAAATTAATAAAGTAGCAATTTCAAATAATAAGCAAGATAAATTGAAAAAAACAAAGATTAATATACAAGTAATTCTGGCAATTTTTACCTTCTAAATAACATTCAAATGCATCAAAACCTCTCCACCTGCATAATTATCTACTTAATTGTAGGATGTTTTCTCTTTAAGTTTTATGAACATAGAAATTCTGCCTATTATAATCAAAGATGTATCACTGATGCTTGGAAGAATGTTAGGCCCATGGTAGTCTCTTTTTAAATATTTGTTAGATAAAGAAATTAATAGATTTTGAAATATCCTATTAAGTAGCATCATTGAATTCAATTTCTTACACAAGCAATTCATTTGGGGATTGTTGAGTAACACATCTTTCTGAAAAATAACACTAAAATCTTGTGAGGGAAAGTGCTATGACACCAGAAGACCCTTAGCTAGTTGGACTATTCTTATTTCAGAAAGATTGCTTAAGCTTTGTCCAAACTGTTGGATCTGAACCTGATATTTCACCAAATCCCAGGTGGCTTGTGTGTTCATCCAAGTTTAGGAGCTCTTATGAACATCAACGACAGAAGTAATGTACCATTTTTAAAGTAACAAGCAATAAATTATAAAATTAATTATCAACAATCTAGCTTACATAGAATATTAAAATGTAGTAGTAAACACCTGACACACAAAAAAAATCTCCTCTCAGTAAAAATTTAATATAATAGACAAATACCTGCAGAGAGGAAGGAAACAGGAAAACTAAAGTAATAAATTTTTTCACATTACCTTGGGAAGAATTGTGGTAACTCTTTATTTTTAATATCATTCAAGACAAAGTCTCAAGTACATTTTGAAACCATCAGAGGATAAATATTGGAGTTATAATTTTGAAACCAATTGTGAGAAATATGAAAACTTGAGCAAGATAGCAGAAAACAGGAAATGAAAACAGCGAGAAAATCGCTAGTCTTTCTGTTGCTGTTAGTTAGCAAACACCTGAGATAATCAGCTCCTAAGGAGGAAAGGTGTATTTTGGCTCATAGTTTTGGAGGTTTCAGCCCATGCCTGATTGGTCAAATTGCTTTGGGCCTGTGGTGGCCCAGTATATCAGGGCAGGAGTGTGTGACAGAGGAAGCCAAATGACCTCATGGCGGAGGGAGAAAAAGGAAAGAAGAGATCAGAGTCCCACAGTCCATTTCAAGGGCATGACTCCAGTGACCTAAAACCTTCCAGCAGTCCCGCCTGCCCCCACATACACTGCCTTAAGGTTCCATCACCTGCCAATGGCATCATGGGCTGGGGACCTAGCCTTCAAGACATGCACCTTTGGGAGACATTTAACATCCAAACTATAGCAGAAGCACACAAATAACATGGGAGAACAAGATAGAGTGCATTACCATCCTTCTGTTTTCTTTGCAAGGCATGAAACAAAATGGTTAACAATTAAAGGATAGCCAAATGCATTGAAGAAAAAACACAAGTAAAATGAAATTATCACGAGATAATAGAAAATTAAAGATATCCAGTATTAATGGAGAAAAAGAACTGAGCATTCTTTATTGATTGATAGTAGGTCCAACCCCACAAACTCTGACTGCTTCATTCTGACATGTCAAAATCTCAATTTGAGTTCCAACAACTGTCCACCTACTCCTCACCTAGAGAAAAGCAAACCTCAGAGACTGTGGTATTTGAATTTCCTGACCATGAACCTGCAACAGCTATTTTAAGCTGTTTTGCAATCTTGCAATCTTTTCTAGTCAGTTCATCTTTCCACTCTTGGAACAACTCTTCCACAACGTATTCTTGTTCTTAAAATCCTAGGTATGCCCTGAACTCATGCTCACTCTAGGCAGGGACTTTGCTTCTCATTTCACAGATAGAACAAAAGCAACCAAGAGAAAATTTCCATAAACTTTCACCCCAGTATCTCTGTCTAGTTTTCCTTCACTCTGCTAATAGGAAGAGAGCTCAAATTCAACTATTAGCAATTCTGTCTCATATCCAACACCAAACATCATCTATCTCACTTCTTCTCAATCAAGGGAACTTTGTGGCAATTTCCCTTTCTATTTCTGGAATTGTGATTTTTTCAGCTTTCCTGGAATCATATCAGGATACAGATGTTTTTATTTCTTCATTTTTAAAGAAACACAAAATGCAAAATTCCTCAGCTTTACTCTCCAGTTGTCAATATTTCTGTTTTCCTTTGTGGAAAAACTCCTTGAGTTTTCTGTTCCTTTCCTCTAATTTTACTTTTGATTAACACATATTAATTCCACATATTTATAAATTACAATGTAGTGTTTTGATTCACGTAATTCTGCAATTCCCCTCACCTCTTCTACTTTGCACTCACCATTCTATAAATGCTGGACTTGTTAATACTGTTGGAATTAATCTCTCCTTTTCCCATTAATAGAGTATCTTTCCTTGGCTTCCAGAACATCATACTTGCTTGTTCTTCTACTTTTTTTTTTTTTGCTGCTCCTTAGTCTCCTTTGTTGGTTCCTCCTCATCTCCTCCCACTCTTCATGTTGGAATGTCTTAGGGCTTGATTCTGCAGGTATTAAATCATTATCGTATGGACAGTATTGATACCAACTAAAGGCTTGCTGCCCCATATTCATAGAAGCCAGTACTCCAGCACTGTTTTGGTTTTTTTTTTTTTTTCAAAAACAAAGAACTTTACTGAGGACTGATCATCAAAGAGACAGGAGGCAAGCTAAAATCTGTCTCTCTGATCTGTTGATAACAAAGGAATTAATAGGAAGGGAGAGGGAAGAAGCTTCTTATTGTTGGATGATGGGAAATAGAAATTTTAGGGTTGTTTTGCACAGATGATGATAATCATACCTCTTCACCAGGTGTATGATCTTTTTCAGGAAAAGTTATTACATGCTGCGTGAGTAACTTGGACTTTGTGACATCAAAGATCATCAAATAGGTAAGAGGGCTCCTTTTACTCAAGTCTGTTCTTGAAAGCAAATTTCTTTTTTTTATTTTATTTATTTTTTTATTCATTTAATTTTGATCCATTGAACACAAATGGAGTACAGCTATTGTTTTTCTGGTTGTACACAAAGTAGAGTCACACCATCTGTGCATTCATACATGTACACAGGGCAATGATGTCTGTCTCATTCTGTTATTATTCCTCCCCCGCACCCTGAACCCACCCCTCCCTTCCCACTATGCTGTCTATCCCTCCATTCTTGCCTCCCTTCCAACCTGCATTATGCATCATCATTCACTTGTCAGAGAGATCATTCGGCCTTTGGATTTTGGGGACTGGCTAATCTCACTTAGCATGACAGTCTCCAACATCATCCATTTACCTCTGAATGCCATAATTTTATTCTTCTTTATGGCTGAGTAATATCCCATTGTGTATATATACCACAGTTTCTTTATCCATTCATCTATTGAAGGGCATCTAGGTTGGTTCCACAATCTAGCTATTGTGAATTGAGCAATTATGAACATTGATGTGGCTGCGTCACTGTAGTAGGCTGATTTTAAGTCCTTTGGGTATAGGCCAAGGAGTGGGATAGCTGGGTCAAATGGTGGATCCATTCCAAGTTTTCTAAGGAATCTCCACACTGCTTTCCAGAGTGGCTACACCAACTTGCAATCCCACCAGCAATAAATGAGTGTACCCTTTTCCCCACATCCTCGCCAACACCTGTTGTTGCCTATATTCTTAATAGAAGATATTCTAATTGGGGTAAGATGAAATCTTAAGGTGGTTTTGATTTTCATTTCTCTTATAACTAGGGATGTTGAACACTTTTTTATATATCTGTTGATTGCTTGTAGATCTTATTCCGTAAAGTGTCTGTTCATTTCTTTGCCCCATTTATTGATTGGGTTATTAGTGTTCTTGGTGTAAAGATTTTTTAGCAGTTCGTAGATTCTAGAGATTAGTGCTCTATCTGAAGTGTGTGTGTGGCAAAGATTTTCTCCCACTCTGAAGGCTCTCTCTTCACATTGCTGATTGTTTCCTTTGCTGAGAAAAAGCTTTTTAGTTTGACTCTATCCCAATCATTGATTCCTGCTTTTATTTCTTGTGCTTTGGGAGTCATGTTAAGGAAATCTGGTCCTAAGCCAACATTTGGACCTATTTTCTCTTCTATTATATGCAGGGTCTCTGGTCTAATTCCTAGGTCCTTGATCCATTTTGAGTTGAGTTTTGTACAGGGTGAGAGATATGGGTTTAGTTTCATTTTGTTGCATATAGATTTCCAGTTTTCTCAGCACCATTTGTTGAAGAGGCTATCTTTTCTCAATTGTATGTTTTTGGCTCCTTTGTCAAGTATGAGATACCTGTACTTATGTGGTTTGTCTCTGTGTCCTCTGTTCTGTACCATTGATCTCCCTGTCTATTTTGGTGCCAATACCATGCTGTTTTTGTTACTATTGCTCTGTAGTATAGTTGAAAGTCTGGTAATGTGATACCCCCTGCTTCGCTCTTCTTGCTAAGAATTGCTTTGGCTATTCTGGGTCTCTTGTTCCTCCAAATGAATTTCATGATTGCTTGCTCTAATTCTATGAGGTCCATCATTGGGATTTTAATTGGAATTGCATTGAATTTGTATAGCGCTTTTGGTGGTATGGCCATTTTGACAATATTAATTCTGCCTATCCAAGAGCATGGGAGATCTTTCCATCTTCTCAGATTTTCTTTAATTTCTTTGAAAGTAGATTTCTAGCTGATCTTGAGCAGATTCTGGAAGTAATTCCTGAAAATAACTGAAGGACATTCTATTATTCAAGGAATACAAATTCCTTAAATTCCAGGGGTCTTGAGGACTTAGTTGGCTCCAGTATGCATGACCTTATGCCAATAGTTTGCAATTGTACCTGAAATGAACAAATAACAAAACTAAAATGACTCAAGAAGAAACAGATAATTTGTAAAAGCATCTAACTATTAAATAAATGGAATTTGTTATCAAAAGTTATTTCACAAAGAACCTCAGCACCACATAATCCCTTTGGCAAATATACCACATATTCAAGGAAAAAACATACAGTGTATGCCAGTTAACTTCAAAGACTGAAGAAAGGCCAGCCATGGTAGTGCACACCTATAATCCCAGCAATTTGGGAGGCTGAGGCAGGAGAATTCCAAGTTAGAGGCCAGCCTCAGCAACTTAACAAGGTCCTAGGCAAATTTAGTGTGATCTTGTCTCAAAATAAAACATAAAAAGTGCTGGGGATATGACTCAGTGGTGAAAGGTCTCTGGGATCGATCCCAATATAAAAAAATTCTCCAAAAACAGTGACATTATAAACATATCATATTCATAAGGTACACATAACCTAAACAAAATATTAGCAAACTAAATCCAGATCAAAAAAGAAAACCACATAAAGACCAAGTTGTATTTTGATAAAATTCATTTTCTGTTCAAAATAAAAATTCTTAGCCAATTGTAACAGAACAGTTCCTTCTGAAGTTAAAAGAAAAATACTACTAATAAAGAGCTGAGTTTAGTAATTTGCCAAGCAAAGGAATACAAAGTAAAGTGAAGAATGTGACTGACCAGGTAGGGGAGGGAAAGTCTGAGAATTTCATTGCTGATCACGGTGGCAGGTGGGAGATGTGTCATGATGGCACACCAATTACACATTGAAAAATAACACTCCCGAGGATGGAATGAGTGCATACATTTATATACCACTGGCTTAGAGAATTTCTCTCATGTGATTGTCAGTAGGCCCAGCAAAGTGTTTGGCTCACTGGAACCACTCCAAGTTCAAGGCTTTTAAACTGCTGCAACTGGTAAGAAACGCTGTAGTAAACCAGTGTGCAAATGTGGTGTCCCCTGAACAATATTGTAAATGCATTTTTCATTTACATTTTTAGGTACTTTATCATGAAATAGTGAATGTTTTCTTTGCCTTTGAAATCTGCAATAAGACAAGAAAGCCCACATTACCAATTCTAAAGGGCGTCGTGTTGGAATTCCGCATAAGTAAAGCAGGAAATATAGAGAAGTGTCAAAAGGTTTGAAAAGGGAAAACATTATTTACAGATATTGGATTGAAATGCTAATATTCTACAGAAAATGTCAGAAGTACTGAGTGTTTAGCGAGTTTCCCAGATGAAAACTCAATATAAAAAATAGAAATATTTCTAAATACCTATGAAAATACTTAAAATAAAATTAAATTGCAATATTATCCAAAAATTATATATAAAATAATTCTAAGTCCTCTATATAAGTCATAAGGAAATCACTGGTTTTTTTTTAAAAGCAACATAGATAACTGAAGCACTAACCCATATTCATGCATCAAAGAACCAATATTATAAAAATACCAAGTTTTTCTGAATTGTGGATTCAGTGCATACCTTATCAGAACCAAAATATCTATGAATGAGCAGAATGGTGAACACGCCCTAGACACATGTCAGAAAAGAGTGAGAAGACTGGCCATTGTGGAACCTGCTGGAGGGAATTGAGGGAAGCTCCTTAATTTTATGTCTCATCAGAAAACTGGGAAACAATAATAGTAGGTCCATCACAGTGGTTGTTCTGAGGATTATATGAGTTGATATACATAAAACATTTAGGTGATAGGAAATAGGAAGTGTATCATAAGGGAGCAGGCAAAACCAAATTAAAAATGACTTTTCAGGTGGGGCAGCAAGCCCCTATGGTCTCAGCTACTTGAGAGATGGGGGCAGAAGGATCACTTGAGGCAGGACTTTGAGGTCAGAGACTGGGTGATATAATGAGAAAGAAAAGAAAAGAAAACAATGAAACTCTCCAAATGAGACCAAAAGTACTAAAACAATAAGGAGAGTTCAGAATTTCAAATTTTTAGGTGAGTTAATTAAACCAGTTGGAGTCTATAAGATTGGTGAAATGTGGAAGTGAACTGCTTAATTCTTTGTAAAATATGAATCTAATAAGTATTGAAAACTTCTGAGACACGAACTCCTTAATGGTTGAGCTTCTTTCATGAAAACTCATCTTAGGCAAGAAGTAGGGAACAAAAAAGAAATAGTACCTTTATCAGGACAGCAATAGTCAAGAGCTTTAAGACAATGTAAAAAGGAAAACAAAATGGGGCAATTATGCTTTTTTTGAATCTAAGTCCAATTCCTAAAACAGGTGGGCCTGCTGAAGCTCCCTAATGCCACTTCATTGCTCAGTGGATCAGTGTGTTCCAATTAGTGTCATCGAGTTGCTCCTGCTTTATTTCTACCAATGGATCTCACCTCCAGAATTAGTTCTTCAGCTGGGGAGCAGAGTTAACTCCCTCCTCTGTGCATTTCAGTTCACTTGAGCTTGTTGGAACCCTGACAGCCTGCTTCAACTCTGGTGTAACAAGTAGAGAGGGAGGCGCTCATAGAACTAGGGAGATGCAATGAGACTCGGTGGAACCAATGGTTATGGAAATCACTGTGGTAGTTATTTCAACCATCAGTTGTGTGGTGATCATTTGTTGTGATAATTAAGTATGGTTAAGAAGGGAGAACTAAACTAATATGCATGAACCCAAGCATAATGGTCAACTAATGGCAATGGACACCATGGCTTGACCAAATAGGGGCCACTGTCCTGAAAATGGAACCCAGTGAAATGTTTAAAAATTTTTGGAGAAAACTCCACTTTCAAAGTATTATTTCATCTGAGCTTCAAGGTGACCCTATGAGGCCAGGGCAATGGTTATTATTTCTAATATCAAGAGATGAAAAGGAAGTGAAGGACTGGATTTTCTGTGTCACTTGTCAGGGTCCCCACCATTATTAAATGTCAGAGGGGCTGCCCATGGATTTGATTCCAAGTCCACACTGCACCCATGTGGCAAGCCCTGCCACGGAGAATCTACCAGTCTCCCACGCAAATGTTCACACCCAGGCATGCCTTGCCATCCTCAAAGCTGAATGAAGAAAAGTACCAAATATTAGTACTGAGATATTTGTTGACATAGAGATTCAGCTGAGTTTTTGAAAAATAGACCTTCTCTGTATAGTTATGTTGGAAGCTTTGGAAACAGTCCTTCAGTGTTTACATTGTAGTTCATTTTTTATTAGTTCTTTTTCACAGCATCCTTGTTAGTAGGCTTACCATTCTCCTCTGAGCCATGGAGACTCACAAGGACAAGTACTGAGTAGAGGAGTAACACCCAGCTAATCAAGCCCCCAGACACTTTTGCCTAAATGATTTGTAGCTTTCATAGAAAAAATGATTTGGATGCAAATGTGTATGCTTATGTCTGGACATATTTGTGCCTCGGCCAAGTCTGTTGACCCTCATCTAGATCTCTTCATATATTATTTTATAATGTAAGTCCTTGTCTTTGATTCTTTTAAGAGCAAGAAACTATATTCCATACTCATAGACCCTGCTGAGTCTCTGGCACATAGATGTTCCATGAATGTTATTGGAGAAAATAAGTAACAAGGAAGACTAAAGTTTGAGGGAGGAGGTATCTCTCTGAAAGAGATGGCAGTAGCTCACCAGGTCTTTCCTGGGGTATCTGCTGATTCTTCACAGGAGATGGTCAAACTTAATGCTTGCTGAGAAACTGAAAATGTACATCACATGGGGTTGGTATGGGATGTTGGAAATCTGAGGGACTTCAAAATATTAGTGTTCTGCAAAGAATATTTGCTGAGTTCTGTGACTGGACTATAGGTGGGGAACGCATCAGAATTTCCTAAAACAGGAAATGAAATCTTTGGTATCCTCTTTGTGCTTATAGAAAGAAAAGATGCCTGTCCCTGATACCTGGGAAATTTCTCCCTCTAGACTTTAGACAAGTTTCTCTAAGGAAATTTAGATAAAATTGTATAGATAGAAGGATCAATAGATAGACAAGATAGGTTTGTTTATCACAGTGTTTTTCTGAGACAGAAAACTTGGATAATATCTCAATGTCCTATAGTAAGGATCGATTTCATTATAATATACCTATAAAATTTTGCAGCTATTACAAATAATGTAGACTATGTAAAATACAGTTAAATGTAAGGAGATGTTAAAGAACCTCATGAAATTAATGATCCTGCTTTAGAAAATTAAGTAGAATTTTATACTGGGGGACTTTAATACCCCTCTCTCACTGTTGGACAGATCTTCCAAGCAAAAATTGAACAAAGAAACCATAGAACTCAATGACTCAATCGCTAATTTAGACTTAACAGACATATATAGAATATTCCATCCATCAAGAAGCAAATACACTTTCTTCTCAGCTGCTCATGGATCCTTCTCTAAGATAGACCATGTGTTATGCCACAAAGTTAGTCTGAGCAAATACAAAAACATGGAGATACTATCTTGTATTCTATCAGATCATAATGGAATGAAATTAGATATCATCGATAAAAACAGAAACTACTCCAACACCTGGAGATTAAATAATATGCTATTGGGGGATTCAAGATGGCGGGCTAGAGGAAGGCTGCATTCCTACTTGCTCCATGGATTCCTACTTGCTTGGGATTCAAACAGCAGGAATATGGCTCTCAAAGAGATTTTATATTCAAATCACTTATAAGGGGTCCCCAGTCACTGCTCCAGAACCAACTTTGCTGGGCTGGGCTCAGCCCGGCTGCAGGCAGCTACCACCCAGGAACGCAGGACCCCGCAGCTGCTTCAGAGTCACCGACCTGGGCCTGCGCCAGCCAGCAAGTGAGTGCGGGTCCACAGAAGCGGCTTCAGAGTCACTAGCCAGGCTCCGGCACCAGCCAGCAAGCCATTCTGCAGCTTCCCTGGTGGAGAGAGACCATCTTCAGCTGCCTGAGCCTTCAGAGCTGAGCTCAGGCCTTCCCGCGGGGACGGGGTGCTGCGGCTCCGGGTGAGGTCTGCCCTGGAGTGGAGACACTTCCAGCTCCAGCAGGGAATTTGGGCCCTTCAGTGCCATTCTGCAGCTTCCCTGGCGGAGAGAGACCATCTTCAGCTGCCTGAG
>JAJEJO010004222.1:250878-363631 GCA_020662805.1 Glaucomys volans
TCATTCCAATACTCCTCAAAGTATTTCATGAAATACAGAAGGAGGGAACCCTTCCAAACTCATTCTATGAAGCTATTATCACCCTGATACCAAAACCAGAGAAGGACACATCAAGGAAAGAAAATTTCAGACCAATATTCCTAATGAACATAGATGCAAAAATTCTTAACAAAATTTTAGCAAATCGCATACAAAAGCATATCAAAAAGATAGTGCACCATGATCAAGTGGGTTTCATCCCGGGGATGCAAGGTTGGTTCAACATCTGGAAATCAATAAATGTAATTCACCACATCAACAGACTTAAAGTCAAGAACCACATGATTATTTCAATAGATGCAGAGAAAGCATTTGATGAAATACAGCACCCATTCATGCTCAAAACACAAGAAAAAATAGGGACAGTAGGAATGTTCCTTAACATTGTAAAGGCTATCTATACTAAGCCCACAGTTAACATCATTCTAAATGAAGAAAAATTGAAAGCATTCCCCCTGAGAACTGGAACAACGCAGAGATGCCCTCTTTCACCACTTCTGTTCAACACTGTCCTTGAAACTCTAGCCAGAGCATTTAGACAGACCAAAGAAATAAGAGGAATAGGAATAGGAATAGGAAAGAAGAGCTCAAACTATCCCTATTTGCTGATGACATGATTCTCTATTTAGAAGACCCTAAGAATTCCACCAGAAAACTTTTGGAACTCATAAATGAATTCAGTAAAGTAGCAGGATATAAAATTAATGCTCATAAATCTAATGCATTTTTATTCATAAGTGATGCATCCTCAGAGAGAGAAATTGGGAAAACTATACCATTCACAATAGCCTCAAAAAAAATAAAATACTTGGGAATCAATCTAACAAAAGAAGTGAAAGACCTCTACAATGAGAACTATAGAACACTAAAGAAAGAAATTAAAGAGAATCTGAGAAGATGGAAATATCTCCCATGTTCTTGGATAGGCAGAATTAATATGTCAAAATGGCCATACTACCAAAAGCACTATACAAATTCAATGCAATTCCAATTAAAATACCAAGGATGGAACTCATAAAAATAGAGCAAACAATCATGAAATTCATTTGGAGGAATAAGAGACCCAGAATAGCTAAAGCAATTCTTAGCAAGAAGACTGAAGCAGGGGGTATCACAATACCAGTCCTTCAAATATACAACAGAGCAATAGTATCAAAAATAGCATGGTATTGGCACCAAAATAGACAGGGAGATCAATGGTACAGAATAGAGGACACAGAGACAAACCCATGTAAATACAGGTATCTCATACTTGAAAAAGGAGCCAAAAACATAGAATTGAGAAAAGATAGCCTCTTCTACAAATGGTGCTGGGAAAACTGGAAATCCATATGCAGCAAAATGAAACTAAACCCATATCTCTCACCATGTACAAATCTCAACTCAAAATGGATCATGGACCTAGGAATTAGACCAGAGACCCTGCACATAATAGAAGAGAAAATAGGTCCAAATCTTCATCATGTTGGCCTAGGACCAGATTTCCTTAACATGACTCCCAAAGCGCAAGAAATAAAAGCATGAATCAATGATTGCGATAGAGTCAAACTAAAAAGCTTTTGCTCAGCAAAGGAAACAATCAGCAATGTAAAGAGAGAGCCTTCAGAGTAGGAGAAAATCTTTGCCACACACACACTTCAGATAGAGCACTAATCTCCAGAATCTACAAAGTACTCAAAAATCTTTACACCAAGAACACTAATAACCCAATCAATAAAGGGGGCAAGGAAATGAACAGACACTTTACAGAGGAAGATCTACAAGCAATCAACAGATTTACGAAAAAATGTTCAACATCCCTCCTTATAAGAGAAATGAAAATCAAAACCACTTTAAGATTTTATCTTACCCCAATTAGAAAGTCTTTTATTAAGAACACAGGCAACAACAGGTGTTGGCAAGGATGTGGGGAAAAGGGTACACTCATACACTGCTGGTAGGATTGCATGTTGGTGCAGCCACTCTGGAAAGCAGTGTGGAGATTCCTTAGAAAACTTGGAATGGATCCACCATTTGACCCTGCTATCCCACTCCTTGGCCTATACCCAAAGGACTTAAAATTAGATTACTACAGTGATTCAGCCACATCAATGTTCATAGCTGCTCAATTCACAATAGTTAGATTGTGGAACCAACCTAGATGTCCTTCAATAGATGAATGGATAAAGAAACTGTGGTATATATATATTACACAATGGAATATTACTCAGCCATAAAGAAGAATAAAATTATGACATTTGTAGGTAAATGGATGATGTTGGAGACTGTCATGCTAAGTGAGATTAGCCAGTCCCCAAAATCCAAAGGCCGAATGATCTCTCTGACAAGTGAATGATGATGCATAATGCAGGTTGGAAGGGAGGCAAGAATGGAGGGATAGACAGCATAGTGGGAAGGGAGGGGTGGGTTCAGGGTGCGGGAGAAGAATAATAACAGAATGAGACAGACATCATTGCCCTGTGTACATGTATGAATGCACAGATGGTGTGACTCTACTTAGTGTACAACCAGAGGAACAATAGCTGTACTCCCTTTGTGCTCAATGAATCAGAATTAAGTAAATTAAAAAAATATATTGAATGACGTATAAATGAATAAACGGGGAATGAATAATTTAAAAAAAAGAAAAGTAGAATTTTAATTTAGGAAATTAAGTAGAAATTTAATTTAGAAAATTAAATTTTTAGAAAATTTGTCATTTAACAGAAACTATTAGCTGAATATTCGGTTCTACAAAACAGAAAATGAACAGCCTAAATATATTATATCTAGTATATTTAAAAGAAAAAATCATAAATCAAAAAATGAGAGAATTAAGTTTAAGAGGTGTACTTTCAAAGGTATACCAATAAACTTTTCATATAAAATGTAATCAAGAAAAAAAGAACCACATCATGAAACAGGGACATGGAGGAAATCTTTAAGAAGAAAACAGATGATAATCTGTGCAATGTTTTGCATAAGATTTTGAAAATCTTTATGTAAATGATTCTGTATAATATATTTCTAGAATTGACACATGGAGAAAGAAAAACTTTTATAGGAAAAGAAAACTGGAAATAATTATGAAAATTTTATTTATTTATGTAATTTTAAGAGGCAGCCTTTGGGAGTTGCTTACTCATTTTGGTTTTCTTTATTTTGTTTTAAAATCTGCATGTCTTTTATTTCCATTAGAAAAATATTATCTATATAAAATGTTAGTCCTCTTTCAACTCTTTTAATTCTGCCACTCAAAATTGAATATTTATTTTATTCAAATAGAAGCAGAATCACATATCTAACATGAGAACTAAATATTTCACATCATTAAATTAATAGAATTTAATTAAATTAGGTTTGATCTTTATTTTTTCAGGAATAATAGCCCATTTTTCCTATGTGTTATTAACCCTGTTCTTTTATTTACTTGAGCCACTATAAGTATCTCTTCTCTCCCATTCAGCCATGAGTGTACTTAACTATAAATTATAGCATCAGTTATTGGATTCATTATCTAATAATCAGATCTGTCTATGATATGGTACTTCCTTGATAACTTCAGATGTTTTAGTTACACGTACACTTTTCCAACGTCAGTTGTAAATATCAAGATGTTAATTTAAGACATGATGAGCAGCACACTGTGCCTCCTTGTTGCCGTGCTGCTGTGACAGGTCTTTGGACAGATAATGCTTCAATCTCAGCGTGCACTCTGATCGGTAAAGCAGCAACCTGGTAAGCAGCTCTAGCAGGAAAATTACTCTTCAAACACTGTTTGTAGATTTCATTGACAGTATTGAAGTCATTTATGGCAGCCAGCAAAACGGTTGCTTTGACAACATTAGTGAAGTCACAACCTGCAGCTTTCAGATTTTCACCCCTGTTCATAAGAGTTTGTTTATAGTTTCTGCTGCTACCTCCCCTGGAACAAGCTACCCGTTAGAAGGGTTTGTGCCTTTCTGTCCAGAGATGTAAATGATCCTGTCAAATAACACTTGATTATAGGGACCAATGGACCCTAGGGTTTTGTGTTGTTGAATCATGTTTTCAATTAGGGACAACATGACTAGTCCTTCTTTGGCACACCCCTCCAGGAGAAGAAACCCCTATACTAACCCTACCTGCTTCTCACCCCTCACTTTGGTTTTCCAGACAATATTTTTCACATTGTCTAGAAATGATATATTTTTAGAATATAAAGTTTTATACCAGAGGCTGTAGCTCAGTGGTAGAGTGCTTGCCTTGCATATGTGGGGTACTGGGTTCGGTCCTCAGCACCAAATAAAAATAAAGATATTGTGTCCAGCTACAACTAAAAAAAATATATTTTAAAAAAATTTTACACCAAAAAATGAAAACACTTTTCTTAATAAATGCAATTACTTGGACACCAATATTGGACAAAGCATATGCACAAAAACTTTCCAGGTCACTCTGTGGTTTGATTAAGGACTCTGAAATGAGAAGATAGGCCTGAATTCTCTGTGTGATCTCGATGTGATACCAAGAGCCCTTTGAAAGCAGAGTTGGAGTGATTCACTCTGAAGATGGAGGAAGGGCCCTCACCAAGGAATAGATACAAGGAAGCCAAGGAAACAGATTATCTTCCAGACAAAACTTAGTGAACCAATTTAGAATTCTGACTTCTAGAACTGTAACAGGATAAATTTGTGTTACTTTAAATCACTCAGTTTGTGGTAATTTGTTATAGCAACAATAGGAAATAAATATAGGGTCTTTAAAACGAAAATCTTGTATTAGCAAACCAAATCTTCCACTGATTTGCTTGTTCACAAGCAAAGAGTCCAACAAGATTCTTAGAAAAGGGAGTTAGTTGCTCAAGAAGTGCTCTCAGGAAAAAAGGAAAAGGAAAACAAGAAGAAACCCACACAGGGAGATGCAGCAAGATTCCAGAAGAGGCCCTTAGCCCTGCCCAATGTAAGAGATGAATTTTCATGCTTCTTGATCAGCTATGCACTGGCCATGGGCTGCTCACATGAACTTAAAATAGAGACACTTTTGCCTTCTGTGGGTCTGCAACGCGGTTGCAGTAGGTCTAAGTAGCCCAAGAGCAGGTTCCCAAAACAAGTTCAAGGTGGGGGCTGTTCAAAAGCAAAAGTATCTAACAAGAGGTGAGGGGATGGGGCATCTGTGAACAGAACTTGCAGATCAAGTCCTGGGGTCCGCAAACATGCTTTAGGTATGTATTGCATTTTGATTATTTTAGGGCATAACTAAGAAATTCAACAATACATTTAAATTATGAAATCTACTAGCATTTTCTAATAAATCAATAGGCAAAGGAAAAAATGTGATAATTTCATTGGTGCTGTAACAGCACATGTTCATTCTTACTGAAATTTCTTAATAAAGCACATCTATTTCAAAACTCATATTCAGCTTTAATCTGTATACATTTTTTCCCACAGACCTTTCTGTCCATTGTGGACTGAACTCACACACATTCTTGCAGTCATGTGTTTTTAAGGAAAGGAGAGGGTTAGGTGCACCAAAATCAAATAACAAAATTTTCCTTGCTAATCAGGAAAAAAATGCCAAAAATCCTCTTGGGCAAACATGTGCTAACCAAATTGATTTACATTCCAATAATAGTGACATTATACATTATTTGGAAAAACAAAATGGATATCTGCACAGCATAGACATAATTAACTAAGATGAATAGGAAAAAAAAAACAGAAAATAAAGTTAGAATACCTGGATTCAATGTTTCTCTCTGCTATCCCAGAGTCATGACATTAAAGAAGCTATGTGATTTCTCTCGTCTTAGTTTCTTCATTGGCAAAGTCAGATTGCGTATTTATTTGTTGAACAAAGGCATTAGTATGATTCTCGTACTATAGTCCTAAAACAAGCAAAAGTATCTATAGAGATGTGAATTGTGGGTGATATTTGATTCTTTGGGGGACCAACACCAATCAATTTCATGACATATTTATTGCATATCTATTTGTTAGTTCTTTACAGCATGGTTACCTTCTTAATTTTGCCTTTCTAGTACTGTTGAATCTTCTAGTTCTGGGTCAAAAAGAAGTGACCCACAGCTGACTTTAGATAGCATCACTGTGATGACCGCTAGAACAACTGGATTTTCCAAGTGGACATGTGTGTGGGAATATGTCCAGTTTGCAAAGGCCATCTTGGAAGGTTTCTGGAAACTGTGTCCTGCCATTAAAACAAACAACAGAAAATATTGGAAGTTTCATTCCTGTCCTCTATCAGACATTGTGTTTTAAGTTAGCAATATTTCATTCAAAGCAGGATTATGGCAATGTTACCAATTTTTGACCCCAAAATCTGGGTTCATTTTCACTCTTGGAATTGTGGAACCAATAACAAGACCAAGCACTGATTGAGCAATGAAAGAGAATTTTATTTTTGGCCAAGATCGGAAGTGGGAGTTAAACTCTAAAAATTAAATTTCCATTCCTTAGGGGTCGAGAGGTTATAGATAAAGGGTAAGAGAAATGAGGGAAAGGGATAGGTTAATAAAGGAAAGAAACATGCATTTCTGGAAACGGGTAGAAACTGTCCAGGAATTCAGGCACCACTACTTTTTTCTTTTTCTTTTTCTTTCTTTTTTTTTTTTTTGGAACCAGGGATTGAACTCAGGGACACTCGGCCACTGAGCCACATCCCCAGCCCTATTCTGTATTTATTTAGAGACAGGGTCTCACTGAGTTGCTTAGGGCCTCACTAAGTTGCTGAGGCTGGCTTCGAACTCGCGATCCCCCTGACTCACCTCCCAAGTCGCTTGGATTACAAGCGTGCACCACCATGCCCGGCTTACTTTTTGCTTTTTCCATGTTTGTTTGTTGTTGTTGTTGTTGTTTGTTTTGGTGTTTTTGTGTGCTTTTTTGTCTTTTGTTTTTCTGTTTTTTGTTTGGTCACACATGGCAATTATCAGCTATCATGGCACTGGGGGCAGGTGTCATTTAGTATGTGGATGGGATTATAATGAAGCCAGAGATTGTCTCGTGGTCACTTTGGCAACCGTGTGAGATCCAACCAGTCTCTGCCAGCTCACCTCAAGAGGAAATTCTGGCCTTTAGTCATCCTGTTCTCAAAGATAAGCAAGATTAGGGAATGGTAGAATTCATTTAGGTCACCTGGGCAGTAGATTAGGGCAGGTAACAGAAAGATTTCCTATTTTATTGGAAACATTGAAGAAAAAGCCCTCCAGAAGTAAATACTCAGTCTGTGTCATGTTGTCTCAAAAGAGCCTTTTAGTTTTGCTCTACCATAACTGCTTTTAAATTTAAGTATTATTTCACTGAAGGAAAGCTAGAAAGAGCCTGCCTTATGGGGATGGTCCCTGGGGTGTTTTTTAGTGTTCTCTTCTTATCTAAAATATTGCTGAACTTCAAAACCAGAATCTTCTAATTGATTTAAAAGCATCTTCTCTCAATTGGGCATTCAATTGTAAAAGAAAAAAAATACATTACTTAAATTATTAAAATTATTTTGCTGCACAGACTACTTAAGTAGCAGAGAAAACACTGTTTTTGATCACAAGGCATGAAAACTCATAAGACTAGCATGAAACTGCCTGAAAATTATAAAATAAGGCAGGAGCTCCAGCTTCTTAGCAGGAAGGCAAGAACAGGTTCAGAGCCATCCTAAGAAGTCTGGACCTGGACATGGACATGGAAAGGGAAACTTGTGTTAAATTCAGTTAGTGGAAGGCTTAGATTTGGGATTTCTGTATTTTTTCCTTATCACCAGCTGAAAATACAATGAGCCCTTGGAATTCCCCTTTTTATTGAAGTTTTTACTAGTGCATCATAGTTGCAAATAATATTGGGGTTCGTTTTGACATAATTATATAAGCATGGGCTCTAATTGGCTCTAAACTCCAATAGTTCCCCCTTTCTACTCCCCCTTTCTTCCCTTGTGCCCTTCCCTGTAGTCTACCAGCCATCCCTTTATTTAGTTTTTTAATTAGTTCATTATAGATATACATAGGTAAAATTGAAATCCCCTTTTAAAAAATTGAAAATGTAGAATTCTGAAGTCTAAATCACCTAAATAGCAACTCTATGATACTTTTAAGAGCTATACAATCAATCTTCAGATCTTGGAATTAGCAAATTCATCGACGAAGAATTTGACCTAAGGAGATCACAAAAAAAGGCTCTGATTTACATAACTATGTATCACAGACTCAAGGCCAAAAACTAGACCTCTAACAATGTACCACAGAGAATCCCCACATCTCTTCCTCCAGACATGCATGTGGATTATTGAAATGGGGAACTTCTACCTACCCCTCAACTCTATAAAAATCTTGACCTTCACTGTGTATAACAGTGTTTCTGTTCTAAAGCGACAGCTCTCTGGGGATTCCTATGCAAGAGTCAACTGTCTTCAGGAAAGAAAAGCTTCTCAATACCATAAATCAAGTTAAATGGTTTGTCCTATGCTCCTTCCTTGCTTCCTACTCACCTCTGGATATGATGACTTCACTCACCAATCATTGAAAGTATTCATTGAACTACCTATTTCCTCCGAGTTACTGAATAATCAATGATACGCAGTAAACCTTTGTTTCTTGTATTCTGGCAATTTCTTCTGTTAGAATGAAATTAGAAGGAATGCATACCATGTGTCAAGTTCCTGATTCACAACTAGCTCTGACCTCGCAGGCTGGGAATTTGCCTTTTAAAAAGGTATCAGTCCCTGCCAGATAGAAACAGGAAGAAACTCAGTAGCAGTGCTTCTGAAGGATTGCTTAAGTACTTGGGAAAAATAACGTTTATACAAGGACTACCTGCAGGAGGCAGAATTCTAAGAAAACTTCAGAGATTAATGTCCTCTGGCATATATACCCCTTGAGTATGAGCAAGACCTACAAATATGATAGAATTCCTTCTTGGATTTAGGTTACCTTACACAACGAAAGCAAAGGTATTTTTCAGATGTAATTAATTTAATTAAAATTCAAACCAATTGATTTTTAATTCTTGAGTGAAGATCATCCTGGTTGGGTTTGATCCTAAAGGAAGTCCTAAAGAAGAACTGGGCCTTACTGAAGAGAGACTACCTTCCTCTGGTGTTAAGATACAGGCCACTATGAGTTCTACAGCAACAAGGGCATTAATTCGGGAAACAATGTGAGGATGCTTGGCAGGAGACCTTTTCCAGGTGCAACCAATGATGAGAATCCAGCCCAGGCAACAGCTACCTTGATGGGTGCTGAACAGGGATCCAGATTCTCACCTCACCAAAACTGAAAGATGGTGCATGCACTTGTTTCAAGCCCCCTCCCCCTTTTTTTTTAACACAGCAATAGAGAATGAATACAGTAGCCTTGAAGGTGTTTAATAGGAGATGACAGCGACCTGAACTAGAAAAATGTCAGTCAACCTTTATTCTTTCTCTATGTTGTGTGGTTTTTATGGAGAAAATAAATAAGTACAAAAGCAACATGGTGGTCATTTGTTTGTTTTCTGTCAGGTCCATTTCTATTGCTATTGCAATTCCCTCCATTTCTATTGCTGTTCTAATTTTATGGGATGTTCCCTAAAGATTACATTCCCCAGGCTCCTTTTCCCAGTGTTTTTTTTGTTTTGTTTTTTTTTGTTTTGTTTTGTTTTTTTTTTTTTTTTTTTTTTTGTGCGGGGGGTACCAGGGATTTGAACTCGGGGGAACTTGACCACTGAGCCACACCCCCAGCCCTATTTTGTGTTTTATTTAGAGACAGCATCTCACTGCGTTACTTAGCACCTCACTTTTGATGAGGCTGGCTTTGAACTTGTGATCCTCTTGTCTCAGCCTCCTGAGCCACTGGGCCTGGCTCCCAGTGGTTTTTAGACAAGCTTGAGTTATTTCAGTAATGGAGACTTGATTGGGAGAAAGAGTCTAAGCTACCCACTCACCCTGCTTGGATGGCCTTCTCCTTGTGTCTCCTTTGTGGTTTAATCTCCTACCTGGATGTCTCTCTTTACTCAGTCCCTTCCCCCAGGCAGCATTCTTCACACCTCTAACTCTCATGAGAAATTCCTTACTCACCACTTCCCCACCCTACCAGGAAGCTCTAGCTCCCAGGATCCAACAAAACCACTTTCTCCACATGTACCTCCAGCCCAAGGGTTGATGGAAGTTTTGTGCTATTGTGAATTGTTAATATGCCATTGTTATCACTATGCCATCTATCTCAATCTCTAGTTTTTGTCTCTTCCAACAACTCTGTAAGCAGTTCCTTATATTAAACTTAATCTCTTGGATCCAAGCATAGATTTTGTTCTCTGCTTACCTGAGTTGACAAGGATTTAGATACTAAGTATAAGCTCAGAAAATAGACCTTTCAGGTAGGATTTAGGTAATGGTAATCCAGCAGTTTGATTTGAACTAGTGACTAAATCATTATTGTTGGAAAATGAGATACTAAAAATGAGTAGCTTTCCAAGGCATCAGGATTTTTGAAATTATTAACCATGCAGACTTAAGATAAAGTGACCATTGAGCACAAGGATTTAGGGTATCAGATAGCTATTTTGTTTGACTAATAAGGTGACCATAATGACACCATAAGGTTAGTTTGTTTTTAACTGTGATGATGAAGTTACGGAAAAAAATTGTTTTGATAAACTCAAGATTTTAAATTCTTAGCTTTAGTTTCATTCAGAAATCAGAAAGCTCCCATGCAGGGTTTACAAGATTCCTATTTTTTTTCAGTCTTTTATCAGACTCAGTCATTGATTTAGAAGAATTTGTAATCTGAGAAATAAGTGAGTAACTTTGAATAGAACTGGATGAATTTGAGAATCTTGAATTCCAATACTCCTGGGCAACCTTGCCAATGAAAACAGGCTCTCCCTGTATCTGGAAAGTGTCTTTCTTTTGCTTGAAATTTTCAAGTAACATCACCCATGGAAATTGCCTCACAAGGGAGCCACAATTATCCTCCATATTTAACCCCACCATCTCTCATCCTTCCAACTCATGATGAGAATTAGACACCAGGATGCTTCAAAGAGAAAACTACAAAGAATAATAAGATGGGCCAGAGCCTAGAAAGCTTAAGTGGGAGTAAGCCTGGGGGCAGTAGACAGAGAATGAAATACTTGATATGGTTCAATTTGTTGATACAGGTCTTATCTCGAGATTCCAGATTTAATATACTAGCTTATTTTTCTATTATGATTAACATATTTAAAGTGAGATAAGGAAGAAATACTCCCATTACAGTTCTAATATCTGCACTTAGACATGAGGTCAGTGGCGATATTTATAATATCTTCTTCAACTTCTCATTCCATACTCTCTTTGCCCATAACAAGCATCACAGTTGGTCATAGTTCTTTGCCTAATGGGTTTACCCAATTCTTTATTTTTTGAGGGGTCTGGGCAACTAGACACTCTGCCTGAGTGATGTCCCATTTTTTCATAGATATTAATCACAGGATATAGGAATACTAAGAGGTAGCCTCGGGGATCTTCTTATTTTACACATAATCTATTCTATGCCCAGCATGCAGTGGGAACTGCATTTTCCTTTGATAGCCAGTAGCAATCACCCCAGAAAGCACAGGACCCACTTCTTTGCTGATTCTGAGGCAGGAGGCTTGTAGAGGGCCAGGTGTCAGTCTTAGCTCCCAGTTAAGAATGAATAATTGCTATGCTTCTTGGTGGAAGGATTTTCTCCTTTGCTACTAAGTGCACACTAGCTTATTGTCCTACAGAAGGAAAATCAACTAAATTATGAAATAATGCAGAAGAGTATGTCTATTCCTCAGGTAGAACAGTGAGGTCTGTTCATGCTGTCATATGCTGTCATAGCCAACTGAAAGTCCAATTACTTCAGGTGATCTTTATTAACAAGTATAAGAAGAAAAATTATTCACAAGATCAACAGAGGTATGTCAAGTACCACAGCCTACAGGAATTTTTCTGACACAATAAAACTACATCTGTAACAACAGCTGTTACGGGGTCACCCTCTGATGTAGTCATTTCCCAAGATCTGTTAATTGAGCTAGATGTGGTGGGAATCACCATCCCTGCATCTTTAAATGCCTTGAAAATGATATTAATCTTTGCAATCCCTCCAGAAATGTGATATTGGTTTTGGTTTACTACTTTTGTAGGTAGAGGCAAGTGGGAGTCACTAGACCTATCTACAAGAAAATACATACGTGGTGATAAGCAAGAAGGAAAAATAAACTGATGACTTTGAGGAAGACTTTAATTATTTGCTAATTAAATCTGATGTTTTAAAACAATGTTTAAAATGATGATTTCAAATTTATATCAAATATGGATTTAATAGTTGCAATTAATCTCAATGTCTTTGTACTTTGGTACAGACTTACCACGTCTATGAAATCACAATGTAATTATCACAACTAATTATAGAAAAATTGTCCAATAGAAAGTCCTCATTCCAATTTCTCCAGAACTCAGGAATCAGTATTTTCTAGACCTATAAGTTGATTCCAATGTGCAGCAAAGGTTGAGAAATACTACTCTAGTCCCTGTACCTCCAAAGTGGAATTTAGATATAAAGATTTTATTAAATTTGATTTAAAAATTTGTGGCAGAGGTAATTTTCAGGAAGAACTGTGTCCTTCCTCTTATATCACCTGAGAAGGCACAGGTTATGAGGAATCAGCAGAGCTAGTAATATTCGTGTATCCATTCAAAGGAACCCTTTCTCATTTGCTGTGACCAAGATACTTGTGCAGATTTGGCTTGTTTGTTTTCTGCACTCTTACAATTCTACTCAGTAGCAACCTTAATGATTCAGCACCTACTGAAAATTTCTGCCTTAATGGAACATTTTATGAGTATTGGAAAAAAGTGATTTTTCTAATTCTATCTTTTATCTATATTTATGAGATAGAATTATTCTGTAAAATAGGAATTTTTCTTCATCAAAAATTTTAAAATTACAGGTATTAATATTACTACTTAATACTAATGTAACTGAAGTGAAGTTAGCTTTCCTTTGCAGTATTTTTCTATGGAATACAATAAACAAAAGGGTATAGGCAAGTTATTATATTTAAATTTATTACTTAAAATTACTGTTTCATTTCTGTGGTTACATTAAAATGTTGATTCATTTGTTTCTGTTTGTTTTCAATTTCAGGGTGTGCTTTCTAATTAAATTTTACTTTTTGAACATGTTAAATGTTCACAAAGTCCGAATTATATAAAAAGATATACTCAATAAAATCTTGCTTTCATGCCTGTGTTCTGTATCCAGTTCTCCCTGCCTAAGTAACCATTTATTTTAGCTTTTGCTTTATCCATTAAGCTTTTATAATTTTTTAATTAAGCAAGTAATTGATTCCAGAGATCACTCTTTGTTATGGTTAATTTTAGGTGTAAACATTCTTAATTAAAGGATACCCAGACAGCTGGTAAATCATTATTTCTGAGTGTGTTCATGCATGTTTCCCAGAAGAGGCTGGCGTTTGAATCAGCCTCTTTGAATGTGAGCAAGTACCATCAAATGGCCGAAGTCCCAGATAGAACAAAAATGCAGAAGGAAGGTGAATTTTCTCCCTTCTGGACCTGGGACAGCCTTCTTCCACACTTGGACACTACAGTTGCATAGTATCTGGACTTTGGATTCCAGAACTTGAACCAATAGTCCCCTGGGTTCTCAGACTTTCACCGCAGACTGAAAATTACATCATCAGATTCTCTGGTTCTGAGGCTTTACCACTTGAACTGAGCTATATTACCAGTATCCCAGAACCTCTTGCTTGCAAGTGGCCTATTGTGGAATATCTTAGTCTGCATAATCATTTGAGCTACTTCCCCTAATAAATCCCTTCTCTTGTATCACTATGTATGTATGTATGTATCTTCCTATCTATCTGTCTATCTATCTATCCATTGATCCATCTACCTATTGGCTTTGTTTCTCTGGAAAACTCTAACTCCCTGCAGAGTTAGAGATTTTCTCATTCTTTCTCATTTTTATGGTTTGTTGATTATTTAATCAGTTGATACTTGCTATCTGAAGGAAATTTGGAAAATGAACATTCTCTTTTCCAGTGGAAAGAGGACTGTCCTTGACCAGCCACATTTAACATGGGGAAGCAGAATGGGCTCTGCCATTGCTATCTTACAACATGATGCTTTTCTATGACCCCTGAATAAATTAAAAGTTCAGGAATTACCTCTAGATGTACTGTATAATCAAACAACAAGAGTAAAATATTACTATTATTAGTACCACTATGTATGTAGCAGTATGAAACTGGACTATGAAAAGTACTCCCTTGTGAATAAGGATAAAAATCAAAGAAATCATCTCTGGCAAGAATAAATTCAGAATTCTGGGTCAATCAGACTATGATAAAAACATATTCATTTTTAAGGTATTATTTATTCATTGAATAATTCATTCAAAATGTATTCAATTGGGGCCAACTATGGGACAGACACTAAGCTCAGTATATGAAATACATGTGAGCCAGGCAGACAGACCAACCACCTTGAGGGAAGACAACCATGGAAAAAAGTCTTTACCAACCAAAGGAAAGAGTAGGACTGGATAAAACTGGACTACTATATACAACATATATACAATCAACATATGGCACCCAGAGGCAGTAGCGCTAAATTCAAGACTTGGTGAATGACCATAACATAGTCAGGAGAATGGGCTCAGTCAAACATCTTAGGTGCAAAGAACAGCCTGGGGAAAGTTGCCATGGAAAAAAGCTTGGACACGTATTAGGAATTGATAAAAATATAACTGTGTTGGATCCCTAACATCATCATTCTCTCTAAAATCGTTCTTTCCTCTCTTCTTCTTGTTAATCTCGATTCTAAAATCCAGCACTCCTCTGAAAAACGAAGCATCATCTTCAACTGCTTTTTGGTTCAGTCTCTCACACCATCCGCTCTAATCACATATAATTCAAAAATTAGTAGCCACTTATAGGAACTACAGTTATCTCCATCTTCAAGTACATGTAGCTCCACACTCCTAGTTCAATTCCTTGAATTTTCTATTACATTCAAACATTATTATCACAGTCACTATCACAAAAGTGTCATTTTGATACAGGTTGTCTGTGAGCATCGCTTCCTCTTGTCTTTGTTCTGATCTTCAGAGCTAAGGCCCAGAGTGCTCACTGTGATAGATGGTTTTATTTTCTCAATTCTTCACTCCTCTGTGTAGTTTTGTCTCTTGTCATGGGCCTTTGCATCTCTCTCCCTCCTCTTTCAGGTAAGCTACTTAAAAATGTAGAATAATTATGCCCCATGAAATATTTGGGACATATAAAACTCTTATATTAATGAATAAGTATTCTGAAATTGGACATACATACACTAAAAATGTATTTGTTGATTATCTAAAATTCAAATTGAACTAAAAGTCCTATTTATTTGTTAAACATGAAGACACTAGAACAGGATTCCTTAACACTGTCACTATTAGTATTTGCTGTGGGGGTTGTCCTGTTCATTATGGGATGTTTATCATCATCCTTACCCTCTATCTTCCACATGCCAGTAACATCTTGTTCCCATCGTTGTGAGAACAGCAACAACAAATAGTCCCTTGGAAGAAAGAGGCAAATTCCCTCAAGTTGAGAACTGCTGGGTTAGGATAAGCCATGATTGGGTCCACTACCCTGATGTCACTTGTGCACCAGAATGGGTGCACAAGAGGCAAAAGGGATGTCAAAACTCAGTGCATGGCATCAAGTCTGCTATAAATAAGTGAGCACAAACTAACTCATGCTACTGAAAAATACCACTCTCACTGCAGCATAATGGATTCAGGCATTTTCATCTCAACTCTTGACTTTCCATTTTTAATTGTCCACATTTAATAAACTTACCATGGACATTTAAACCAAGCCTGAGTAGAAATAGCTATGACCACTACATTCAATATCCTGGTTCCAAAAGCAAGAAAGAGAAAGAGAGAGCAGCATCTACTACAGATATTGCCCTTGTCACCAGATATTGTCCCCCACAGATTTAACATATTCTTTCAGAAAAAACTTGAACATTTACAACAATCTATCAATAAATTTATTTAAATGAACAATTATTCCTAAATGAATTCAAATCAGCAAAATCTAAACTCATCGGTACTTTTTCTTTTGAATATTTAGTGCAGAAATTCTGGCTATCTTTGCCTAAATCTTTTTTTTCTTTTTTTTAAAGTTCTTTTTTAAAACTTTAAAAAAATTTTTTTTCATTCATTGTACACAAATGAAGTACAATTATCATTTTTCTGGTTGTAAATAAAGTAGAATCTTACCATTTGAGTATTCATACACGTACATAAGGAAATGATGTTTGTCTCATTCTATTATCTTTTCTTCCCTGCCCCCTCCCCACCACTCATTTCAGTCTACACAGTCCATCCTTCTTCCATTTTTCCCTTACCTCCCCCAGCCCTGTTAAGTATCCTCAATCACTTATCAGAGAAATCATTCGGCTTTTGATTTTTTGGGATTGACTTATTTCACTTAGCATGATATTCTCCAGCTCCATCCATTTACCTGCAAATGCCATAATTTTATTATTCTTTATGGCTGAATAATATTCAATTGTGTTAATGCTTCTAAGAATTTAATGCATTTTTAGAATCCAACAATTCTCCCACAACTCATACCCTCTAACAGATCACTACACTGGCCCAAGTTTGTATCTTTGTGAAAGATTTGTGGAATGGCTCCCACTGAGGCATTTCTGAAAGAACAATTCCCAATCTTCCTGAGGACCTTCAGCTTGAGATTTCTGCCCCTGCCTTTATCAACCTTCCAGAGTTCCCCCAATGAGTTCCATTCCCTAACGAATTTCTTTAGGTGAATGACAGAGGAGTCCGTGTTTGCAGGCTGGTCAGTCACATGCTAGTGTTTTCTTTACATGTACTCCCAGAATCTCCATGGCTACCTCAAGGATGTCCTGACCAACCTGCATGAGAACAGACTCATCTCCTTCCTTATAACTGTACATTAAGCTGAATGAGCAATGCAGGAATTCAGCATGTTGTTCATTCAGAATTCCTGCCTGGATTTTCTACTCATCCCTAATTTTTTATCTCCTCTTGAGAAGGTCAACAACTCCGGACTCCCTGCTCTGCAGGGCAAAAGCTGCAGGAGTCTCTTAGCAATTGGTTCCAGAACTTGGAAAGTTGCTAATGAATTTGTCTGCCAAATCCAAGAGGAGTGTGATGTATACCTTAAATAGTGAGGCTGAGTCAAAGTGCTGTAGTGAAGGTGCTGGATAGAATTCTGGATCATCACTGAGGTCACATTCTGGATCACGTGGGGGAAAACAACGCCATGGATATTTCAGCTCTGCCAGTGACACAGAACAAATCTGATCAGGGACCACACCTGGTTTCCCATTTGACTGAGAATTGCCTTTTTACTTAAATGCTCAAGTGCATGAAAAATGAGCCAATGCCTACTACCTGCTGCCAAGAGCATTGCAGCCCATGGGTTGAACTTCGGATTTCAGATGATATTAACCAGGCTCACAAGGGTTAGGGACACTAAGAAGTGCTGCTGTATCCAAGATATCCAGATTGCTGGTTGTGAGGGTCCTTTGATACTGAAGACTTAGCTCACAACCTCACCTCAGTTCTGCCATATGACATAACATAAATATGAAGACTTTGTCTATGTACTAGAATTTTCTTCTCCACATGACTTTGCACAAATCACTTTACTACAATGAGCTTCTATTTTTCCCTTATAATCTAGCATAATAGCAGTTACTTCCCACAGGGTTTGAGGGATTCAATGAGGTAGTCTAAGATTTGGTCATAGTGTATCCACAATGTGTTCCTGACTTTTGCCCTTTGCTGCATCTTGTTTACAACACTGTGATACCCTAAGCTCCCCTGAACATATTGCTGGATATCTGGCCACCTGTCCTATCTTCATGGAGGCAGAGCATGCTTTCTGTATTCACTATAGTTGGCTGAAATCTTTCTTTACAACTGATAGAACCTCGCATATAGAAAGTCAACAATAAAAGCATTCCCAAGATTTAGGAGAATCTCAATGTCAGGACACTAACTGCTGGGCAACTCTCCCACTGACCTGGATCCATGGCTCACTGAGACCATGATGCCCCATTTAACAGCATGATCAGGACAGAGGGAGCCCAAACAGGAAGCTTCGCCGGGCATCAAAGTGCAGCCCTGTGACTAGGTCTATTCCTCTAACCATAGATGGCTTATTTCCAGGCCCCATTTGCTTCACTGAAGTAGATCTATTTGCAGTAGAAGTCACTTAGACTAAAGTTTAAGGCAGTGTCCACCTGCCAAGGGAAGTCTCCAGGGATCCACTGCAAGCAGCTCCATCTTGGAAGATGAGTCTTTGAGAACTCTTTGGAGTACACACCACTACTTTAGCACAGGGTCTCTGTTTGCTAACTCACAGTACCACTCAGCAGAAAACACAGCTATGAGTTAATGTTTTTTCAGCTTTGGTTGGAATTCAGTGCCATTTATCTGTCCCATTCTTTCATTGTATTCTTTTCAACATAAACACATACAGGATTTTAGCAGCATTTAAAACCTACAGCAAAGCTTCCTGTTTTGGCTCATCCTAAGACCCTTCCCTCAACCTCTTGGAATAATTTAGTCTTATATGATGGAAGCATCTGCTGTATACAGAAAACATGCGATTTCAACATCTGAAAGAGGCAGCTTGATTGGGCCCAGAGAACGACCCACCGCTTGGCAGCTCCCTTTCAGCAAGTGTAGCAGCTCCGCTTGAAAACAGAGAAAGAACTGCTACACGCAGATGTTCTCTGAATAGCACTTATGACAAGAATTGAGGCTTGAACAGCATGCTTTTGCTAAGGCTAATGAAAGTCTTGGGGGAAATGAATAGTCCAACTCTTAAAATTAGAAGGGAAAGAGCTATTTATTGAATTTTTCAAAATCTGTTATTTATGCATTTCCTTTAAAATGATTCTATGCATTTGTCATTTATTTGCTATTCCAAGTTGCTCCCTTTGCTTCGAAGCATCCTAGCACATTTTATACCTTCAAATGCACAAATCACCATGTTTGCTTTCAAAGTGGGGGAGATATACCCAACGAATGGGATTGCAGGTGTCTATTCTATCCTTGGTCACTCAAATGTGTCCACCTGCTCATGTCTCGTTGGCTGGTGATTAAAGGCTGAGTGCTGATCAGAGCTGGTTTCTGAATATTTGCCTACTTGGATGAATGCTATGCACTGGGCACTCAAATATCCAACTAAAGGAGAGAAGCAATGGAACAGAACTTGCAGGACAGTACTTAATATAGTCTACCTGACTGAGTCACACCAGGCCAGGAAAGCAGATAGGACATGGTTTTTCCCACCAGCAGAGCAACTTCATGTGGGGCATAGGTTGAGGTCCCTTGTTCATTGTTATTCTCTATGTATTTATTTTACAGCTAGCTAGGCACTGGAATAGGCCCTGGTTTATAGGTTGATAACAGTCCTGGTTTCTTCCCTTAAAGATTTGCAGCTTTCAACAAAATGAGATAAGGACATCATTGTTACAAGGATATTGTAAGACACCTGGTTTAAGCTAGGTACTCAGAAATAGTACCCAATGGGATTGTTGTCTTTTTTTCATCACTTTGTGTAAACTTAAGAAGGGCCACATTTGTTCAAAACCTATACCAAACAATACACCCTTCTTTATAGACCCCTTCAGTTATTCCTATACCTGTTTCCCCCACTGGTCTGAGAGCAATTTTTAAAATCAAGGATATTCTCTGGGTCAAATTTGTTCACCATCCTTCAGGATATAAAATTGTGCATCACACTCACATTCATTTTAAAAGATAGATCGATCAATCGATAAATAGATAGAATAGATACATAAAGATAGATGATAGATAGATAGATATAAAGATAAAAATTGGAAAGTGGATGTATCTAGATACAGATACAAAAACAAATGCAACTGTACTCTGCATAGAGCATATATTTACTTGAAAAGGACATTTCATCAGAGGTTCCGGGAATACCACAAAGTCCCTCTCTTTGTACTTCCCAGGTTTTCATTTTTAATTTCATTGCTACTTGGTGTCCAGAAACAATAAGCCTTTCTCTTCTTCATTTTCTTGGTGTGAAGCTCAGCAAACCTGATCCCTGCCTTTCTCAAGTCACAGGATTCTTCACATAGGCCAACTTTATAGCATAGGAAGCAATCAGAAGGGGAGATAAGTCTCCCCCATAAACCCTGTGATCTCAGTGAAAACATTTACATTTCAATGTCTTTATCTTGATGTGTTCTCATAATCCTAATCCTAATGTGCCATGGGAAGTAAAGTCCTCCACCCACTCAACATAATGCTGGTTCCTAATAATCTACATAGACCCCAAATTTCTATAGCCTGAGAAAAATTATGTTGTCTCATATGGATCATTGCCTACTTAATCCCCAATCTTTGTCTGGTTTCCCTTAAAGCATAAAATGAACACTCCTGTACATGCTGGTGTATTCTAATTCCAGTTCTCATTCTCCTCCCCTGCTGCTATTTCACACATGTAGTTTCCCAAATCCTAGCTGGCTTCTGCCTCTCTCTAAAGCTTGGACATTTGGAGAGCATTAGAGAGAAGAAAAGGGTCATCAAAAACTGAATGCTTTCAGGTCTTTGCTTCTTCCTCCCTATCAACTGCAATGTCTTCCAACTGAGATTTGGAGGTCAACCTTTTTTAATCTTTTTTGATAATGGTCTATCAAATGATCACATCTCTCCCTGAAAGGACTGCTTTCTTTGCCTAACAAACATGTTCATAGAACATTTTGCCTCTGTACTCCATTTCAGCCTATTTTCTTTTCCATTCCCTTTCATCTACCTCCCAGGGCAATGGTTATGCATCACTTCCCAATCATGCATTGGTGGACATTTTCTGCAATGGTCCTCTAAATATCAGCAATGGCCTCTGAATTTCTGCATGCATTGAAATATGTCATTAGGCAATGACTGATACAGGCAGAAGAATTTATATTTCACATATGGATGTTAGAAACAGGAATTTAAAACAAAAACTTGAGAATTCATCCACTACTCATCTAAGAACTAAAAAACAAATATCACCTCATTGTTAACTGTGTACCTTCCCCATACCATCATCTATAATCTCCTGTTTTATAAATATATATTCTATGATATGTGTAAGCATCTGTAATGAATAGCCTAATTTCATTGAATTTTGAACTTCATAAAAATGAATTCATTCAGTTATGGCATTTGCCAATAACTGGAACTGGAGACTATCATGCTAAGTGAAATAAACCAATCCAAAAAACAAAGGCTGCATGTTCTCTCTGATATGTGGATGCTGATTTACAATGGTGAGGAGGGAGGGAAGGTTCACTGGACTGGACAGAGATGAGTAGGGAGAACAGAGGGGGAATGGGAATGGGAAAGACAGCAAATGAATCAGACATGAATTTCCTATCTTCATATATGAATACACAACCAGTAAAACTCCACATCATGTACAACCACAGCGTGATCTATCACAATGTACAAATGCATTCTACTGTCATGTACAACTAATTAGAAAAAAATAAAATTTAAAAATAAAATAAAATATAAAATGGAAAATTATGCTCCATGCATGTATGATATCACAAAATACATTCTATTGAACTCCGTGCAGTATGATAACTCAAAATAATGTATAACTAAAAGAATAAAAAATATTTCATCACCCTCAAAAAACTAAAAACAAAACAAAAAGATGTCATTCTGTGTAACTGCAGCACACACCACAATACACATACAAATGTATGTAAAAATGGAACCAATGAAACTCTGAAATCTGCTTAACATTATAATATCAACATCAATGCTCTGGTTGGTTAGTGCACTGGAGTCATATAAGATGTCCTCAATATCAAAGTCAATTTTAGTCTCAATGGCAGTGTTTCCTTTAATTATGCAGAAAAAACTGTGCCCAAAAACTAGTCAGTGAATTGAGGGAAACTTAATTATTCATTGGAAAGTAACTCAATTATTTCAAATAAGTTTTTAAATGAACTTATTAACTTCCATATATATAGTGCCGCTCCCTATGTCCCTATATTGTTTATTTGTGATCCTTTTCCTATGCACTTTATTAACCCTCCCAGATACTTATCAGTTCCACTAGTTTTAGCTTTTTTTTATTAACATTTAGTTCTCCTGGTCCTTTCTGTAACATTGCTTTCTACTTTGTTAATTTCTACTACGGTCTTGATTATTATTAGTTCCTCCCTTCTGGTTTATTTGAGGTTATTTTGCTGTACTTTTTATATTTGGTTGCTTGGATCATTAACTTTAACCTCCTACTCCTCCTCCTTTTCTGTTTGGGGTAATATCTCATGAGTTTCTGTACATAATATTTTTTTTCATTATCTCTCAGCTCTTGAGTATTTCCTTACCTTCTTTTCCGTAAGTCCACGTGTGGGAAGTAGATTGTAATGTGCACATCTGAGAGAAATTTTGGAGAAGAAACACATTGATCAAAACTGAAATGAATTAAAACCTTTCAAGTTTGAGAACATTCACACAGTTAGGATGAAATGCCAGCAGAAATACTGAAAGTCAAGGCAAAGCTCTGGGGATCACTGGGCTATCAGTGACGCCTGAAATTAAGAAATAAGTGCTGTAGCCTGGAGAAAAGAGAATTTCAATGTGAAGACAGAACCCTGGTAAACTGCAGTATTCCTCTGAGTCAGGGCATAATGGGGAGGAAAGAAAGATTTTGAGCTGAGTTTCACTACCCTAATCTTAAATTTTCAATCTGAATTATCCTTATTTTATTTCATATGTAAAATAAAGTGGTTTCCCTGTTTTGTTCTATCTCCTCTTCACTATTTATTTTGGAGTCTCAGCTGTGAAGAAGAAAAACTAAAATGCATCAGAGTCATGCAAAATTTTAAGCACAAGGTAGAGGAGATGCTGACATGGAAGACTGGGTGTCAATGAAACTGCAAAAGGGAAACTAAAACCATGTGAATCAAATCATAAAACCTGAATCTGCACAACACTAACTGACAAAACTTCTGAAGGCCAAAACAGGAGTCTTGTGAAAAATAAATGTGGGTGGTACACAGAGTCAGATAGTAGACATAGCTGAATATCAAAAAAGACATACTAGATATTAAATGGCAGAAGTTATTCATCAGGGAGACAAAAGAAATATGTTAGATAAACCTCAATGGTATAAAGAATTGGACAAATGGAAACAGCTAAGCCAGTCCCAAAGTATGTTAGTATATAGCTCCCAACATGATAAGGCCACAGATAAAGATAATGGTATATGGGATCGTCTGGACATATTTGCTATCAAATACATTTCTAAAAAAGAATCAGGAGCTTTCTCAGCATTTCGTTTTCCAAATTAAACAAGGAGTTGCTATAGTTCCAGTAACTGCCCCAAAGGCCTATATGTTCAAAAGCTTGGTCACCAGCTTCTAGCACTATGGGACTAGAGGAAACCTCAGGATGTGGAGCCTACTGGAAGTAAGTTAGGTTATTGGGGGCATGCCCCTGAAGGGGATGTTGGGATTTTAGGCCCTTCCTATCTTCCCCTTTGTTTCCTGGCCACCAAGAGGTAAACAAGTCTCTTCCACCACGTACTCCTACCATGATGCTCTGCCTTGCCTCAAGTCCAAAACAACACAGCCAACTTATGGCAAACTGAAACTTCTGCAACTGGTAGACAATTAACCTTTCCTATTTATGGGTTTTATCTCAGGTAATTTGTCACAGTGATAGAAAACTGACTAACCCAGGATTCAGTGAAAATAAAAGATGTTTGTTCTGGAAAAATTGAAGAATTTGGGAAGCAAGTTCTACATGATTAGAAGAAAACAAACTGATGGCAAAGGGGTGGAATTCACATTCATTTGTCTACTATTGCTGGAAATTCTGCTCTGTGTAAGGTCTAAGAATGGACAAACTGATAAAACAAACATATCCCTGCCTTCAGAGTCAAGATGGACAAGAATCACAAGAAGAAATGCCATTGTCACTATGGCCTGACCCTGAGAGAGACTGTATCTGAGAGGCCTAGAAAGCCTCCAGCATGTGCCACATCTATGGAAATGCACATGCTCATTCCCTTACACATGTCCGCAATGGGTCAGAAGTACTTCCACAGCTGGGGTTTCATCTGTGCTGAAACTTGGCATTGCATTGGCACGGTTCCAAATTAGTAATGGTGAAATGAAAAATTCACTTAAGCAGGGGTGCAACTCGGTGGTAGAGTGCCTGCTCAGATGTACCAGGCTCTGGGTTCAATCCCTAACAGCTAAAAAGAAAAAAATCTACTCAAGCCCTTACTTGACAATTTGGAGTGGGCCACTAGTTTTTTGTTGTTGTTTTTATTAATCAAAAACAAGATAGGCTCTGAACTGAAAACAATCTCTCATTTTTATAAATAAATACAAGAGTTACTAAATAAAGATGTATTTATTATAAAAGAAAAGACCTTTCTCCCTGATATCTAATCCCTGTTATAAATAAAGAGTTAAAAATAACAGTATTTCTATAATATGGGTCATGGTCTAGTTCACTTTACCAGTCTGCTATTTTTATTAAACTATAATTGAGAGATTAGTTTATATCCTTTATATCTCCATGAAGGATTTGAAATTGAAGTACAAGATATCAAACAAAATTAAAAAGATGTAGAAACACAAGTGGAAAATTACAAGGAAATTCATTCAAATGAAAAATTAGTCATAAAATGTATACCATGAAATTTTATGTATTTTCTAATTTGGGAACACAGATACCGGCATGCACTGAGCAATCAAAGGAAGGGGGATGAACTCAAACAGCAGTCATAATGTACCTATGCCAGAATAAGCCAAATGCTTGCATTTTATTGTTACCAAGGCTCCCTGCAATTATCTCAGCACATGTAGTCCCAATGTCTGCATTTTAATTCCCAGTCTTGCCCCTTCAGTTTCCCCAGCAGCTATCTTGGTCTCTAAAAAAGACAAATCTCTTCTCTTCTGCCATTAATAACAGGATCCACCCGCTCCTCAAGCTGTGATCACGCTGTTAGTACTGGGGTCAGAACTTCCTTCCCCTAAGCTCTCACCTTTCTGTCAACAATTCCCCACTCAACATCTCAATTACTGTGGCTTTAAATTACAAGCAATAAAAAGTTCTGTTGGAAAGAGAAATTGCCCCTGTAAGGTGTGTTTTTATGACAACTGCTAGGAAAAGACAAAGTGGCCATTTATTAAGGTAAAGCCTCTCGCTCCATCACACCTGCCTGGCTTCTGGGCATCAATATTGCTCAACAGCTGAGCCTTGGACACTGTTAATGTCTCCACGTTGATTTTGCAGGAAATGCAATAATGTGATGAGAAAAAAATACATAACTTAAAATCTGCGGTTCTTCTGATGGATTACTGTAGTGACAGGGAGATGTAATAGAGATTCAAAGGAAGATAAAGGTCCCCTCTCTGCTGCCATCCAATTTCACATAATTATTTGGAAATGATCATAGAGCATGCCTCTTTTAAAGAGTAATGAATTTCTTCAAAAATAAGTAAGGAATAACAAATATTCTTTCAATACATATGATGGTTAAACATGCATTTTAACAAATCACTTTTTGTGCAAATTCAATTCTTTTAATTAATGCTTCCTCATTTGTTTTCTGTTGTAATGTTATCTAAATCAAATTCCTCTTCTCACAAATATGTGAACGAAATTACTAACAGTTGTCTTATAAAGACAATTGTTACTGGATTTAGACATTATCAATATTCTTATGAGAGTGGAATATAGTATTTTCTCTGTGTTTTAGGTGTTGGTTAAGTGTGCTTTGTTAAGGTATTATACCATTTTCTCTATATCATGTACAGTAAAATAGACAGTAAAAAGTCCTGGCTTTCTGCAGAGTTTGGTGTGACTCTTTGCTTTATTCCTCATTATATTGATGAATCTGGGCAATTCACTAACCTCTGTGACTTTCTCTCAATTATGATAATTGAGCAGTATGGCCAATCTCACAAGATTATTAAAAGAATTGAGATAAGGCATATGTAGCTGAAGTTATTGGTCCATTTCTTCTTAACACACCCAGAGGTTACCTTGGACAGTCCCCAGCACTGACAAAGACATTCAGCATCTTTCTACCCCAGGATGCCCTCTGTCCCTGGGACTGTGCTCAGCAGAAAGGGACAGGTTGTAGCTAACATCCCCGGAATCAATTTCAACTAACAGAGGATGCGAGTGAGTGGAAAAGTTCCAGCCTCTTGCACCCTCTGTGAGACAGTGCTACACAGTTCCCTAGATTCCTCAGTGGGATAAAACCTTAGGAACCCACAAAAGCAGCCTGCTTCTTATAGAACATCTTATTGGCTTCCCTCCCTCCCTGGTCTCCTCCCCCAGACCTCACACCGAATCCTAGGATCACTGACCACTCAAATTGCTTTAATTCAAACGCTTGTCTGGGCAAGGCTTGTTGCAGCATCTACATTTGATTGTCCCCTATAAAGACAACCTGAGAGGTACTAGGTGCTCAGAGTAAAACCTCTTTGGTTGGATTGCCTCTTCTTTAAGCAATATATTTAATCAGCATGTAGTTGAAAAGATGCCTTAGTTTCTCTAAGAAATTTTACATGTCCAAACTGACTTCAATGACTTCTATCTAAAAATTGCTAAAACAAAAATGAAAAGGATTCTACATTTTATAAATAATTTTCTTAATTTCTAATTGTCCAAATATGACAAAAATGTCAGTTATTCCGGTGACTTGGAAGCCGACACCCCCAAACTGATTTCTATTTGTCTAGAATAAGATTTTTAAATCTGTGATTATTGACACATGCACTAGTGTTAGATCATAGTTTTCTGTACATACCAAAAGAAAAATGTTACAGTTGAGATTTAAAATATTCTGGAAAAAGGCAAAAGAAAATCTAAAATAAATTGGTTATCTAGTTGAGCCCACTCATGAGACAATTAATTTTCAAGTCTGTTGTATACTGTATATAAGTCCATTGTTAACTTTTGTTCAAGACAATATATTGACCACTTACCATGTTTCAGACACTATTAGAAACTAGATGAATGAAATACCTAACTTTTCATCACTCGTAACAAAGGTATAACAGACAATTCAGGGATGCTTGTGCTATGGCTAAGTAGACAGAGCCCTGCAGGAATGGTACACTGCCACATAAGGTTGGTTCCAGATTCATATATGCCAGGCAAAGTGGGCCTCCCTCCCTGAAGTTAGTTGCTCAGTGTCCACCCTTCTTCTCAAAGCACTCTCATTGCAGCCTCCCTATTTGTCTTCATCACTACTTAGACCAGAACTTAGTAAGCATTCAGTATATTTTCTTGTTAAATGAATGCATTATACTTATGCAAAAAAAATTTACCTAGTAAACATTTTTAATCTGATTAAGACATTCAAGCTATCTCTATGTATCTTAGATCAGTGCACAATCAGTCTGAAAATATGTTAAATGCAGTCAGTTTTATCACACCATAACTGGTTATAAATTTTTAAAACTGCTCAAAGTTAGGTGCTTTGAATTGCTTTTTATTTCGGGGCAATTATATTTTATTTTATTTATTTTGTGGTGCTGAGGATAGAGCCCAAGGCTTTATGCATGCTAAGCAAACACTCTACCACTGAGTTATACCTCAAGCCCCTGGGCAATTTTTAGAGACATTGTACAAATCTGTATTCTTTTTTATGAGCTAAATGCATTCAAGGTGGACCATTAAATAAATGATTAAAGTGGCATTGTTATAACATGTGTGTAGTGATATTTTGTAGACCTCAACAAAATGTGCTCATTGTACAACACCTTCCCATTAAATTTAATAGGTAACCTTTCAAAATTCGAAGTTGGAGCAAGTATTTTTGTGTTGCTGCGTGACACTCAGAAAGCAGGAGGGCACAGAGGCAGCAATTGATGGTGATGTTTGCTTCCAAATATGCATCTCCTGTTGCGATTTCAAAGATGGGGCAAAACACAAAAGGAGTCAATCCACAATGCAAGACACAATCCTTGCTGATGGTACATGTTGGCATTCATCAAAAGCTATTGTATTTTTAGAATAATAAAAAAATGCATTATGCTTTTTTTTTTCAGTAAAATGTGATCTGCTTTTTTTGGTCTCATTTGGACCATTTCTTCAGTGAATTGATCATAGTTTTTTATAACTGTTCTTGATTTCTGCACCTGATTAACTAGTGTTGTATTGATAAAAATCTTTGACACATAATGAATTAGAAATATGAGTAAGGAGCAGGCCAATAAGCTGACTGATAATTATATAATATATGTGAATGTTATAGATTTTCTTTATCTTAAAAATGTTATAATGTAAGAATATCTTTTTTATTTTGCTCCAGGTTACCAGACTACAGAATGATCACCGACAATAATTTTCTTTGATTTGTATTTCATATAAATTCGACTTTCTCAGGCAGAAGGAGTTATCATGGACTGTTAAGCTTTCTTAAAGGCCACTTGCTGCTGAAGTATTGGGCACTGCTCTTGTTCTAAATGAAGTTGGGGGTGCAGTGTGGTCACCTAAGAAGGAAAGCTTAATTAACTCACTTAAAAATCCCAAGGCAAAATCACAGTTCAAAAATTTCAAAACTTCACTGCATCCCATTGTTCATCTCTTTCACTATCATCTATCCACCACCTAACACTTCCCTTATTGAAAGGTTTTGCAGGAAAATCAAAAGAAAACTAGGTAGGGTCACAGAGGAGCTTCATTTAGGGTCCATCCAGGGCTCTTAAAATATGAGCAGCACAATTCAGTTCTAATCCAGATCACCTCTGAAACATCACAATGTGCTATATGAGGTTTGTACTTGGAGAGAATTAAGGTCCAACTGCCTTTCTAACTACTTGCATGCATTCAGCAATTTGTAAATCTTGCTATTACAGTTTACTGGCTTCTATTATTATACTGAATCATTAAGGAAAAAAAATTAAGAATAAATATTAAACATATCATAGACACCAATGTGTATATCTAAAATGAAAAGCAAAATAACAGTGTGGTTAACAAAGGAAATTAGGAGACAAAATAACATGTTAAATTTAGGTTATACAGGTCCCTAGCTGTGCATAGAACTCTTCCTCTCTTGCCTAAGTTTTCTTAACAGTGAAATGGGTGTATTCATGTTGATTCAGCAGGATTTTTGTAACACAGAATTGAAATAATACATGTGATGTGAAAGCTGGTTAATAGCAAGTGTTCACTGAACAATTGTAATTATTCACTGTGGCCAAGAAATGGAAATGGTCCAACTATCCATCAACTGCTGAGTAGATAAGGAAAAGACAGTGGGTATATACAATAGAATACTATTCAGCCACAAAAATGATAAAATACTGTCATTTACAATTACACAGAAGGGACTGGAGACCATCATGTGATGTGAAACAAGCCAGACACAGAAAGACAAGCCCCACAGGATCTCAATCCTGTGTGTAATCTAAAAGCATTGATCTCACAGAAGTTGGGAGGCCGGTGGTGATTGGCGGAGGCTGGGGACAGTAGGAGGAAGGTGGGACAAGAAAGGGTTCATCCAGAAATACTAAATTATAATTGGATAGAAATTCTAGTGTTCTATTGCACAGTAGGGAGCTATAGGTAATAATAATGAAATGTATATTTCAAAAATCTAGAAGAAAGGAATTTGAATGTTTTTCCCATGAGGAAATAATAAATGTTTTAGAAGATAGATATGTTTTTACTATATGAATATTTTACAATGTACACACTTATCAAGTCATCAGATGGAATCCCATAAATAGGTACAACTTTGCATATTAATTATAAATATTATAATATAAAAAGAAAACTGTAAATATTATAAAATTCTGTTTTATGGTACTTTGGAATCATTCTCAATCCACAGAATAGTTTCTAATTCAGACATCCTTGTATTAACTTCGCACACTGATTTTAATACGTTTTGTTAAAAATAATTATAAAATGAGTAAGGACCGAATCACTCTCAGGTTTTGAGGCTACCTCTATCAAGCACTGCTCTGTCTGACACTGGCCCAGTTGCTGGTCTGTTTGAGTCAGCTTTTTCACTGCTGTCACCAAAAGATCTGACCAGAACAATTTTAAAGGAGGAAAAGTTTATTTGAGGACACATAGTATCAGAGGTCTTAGTTCATAGAAGGCCTGCTCCATTTCTTTGGGCTCCAGGTGAGGCTGGACATCACAGTGGTAGAGTGTGGCAGAGGGAAACAGCTCACATGTTGATCCGGAAGCAGAGAGAGACACCTCTCTCCAGATACAAAATATATACACCATAGCCGTGCCCCCAATGAACCACTTCCTCCAGACATGCCCCACCTGCCTGCAGTCACTGCTTGGTTAGTCCCATTAGGGATGATTCACTGATTAGGTTGAGACTCTCAAAACCCAATCATTTCTCCTCTGAACCTTCTTTCGTTGTCTCAAATGTGAGCTTTTGGGGGACACTTCACGTCCAAGCCATACATAGTCCTAATCCTGTTGATGGCCAGCTTGCACTTCCCCTTCCTTATAGCAGCGGGACTGACCCCCAGCACCAAGGCCTTGGAGTGGAGAGGTGGGGCTAAAGGTCCCACACCAGAGAGAGCTACTTTTGAAGTCAGGAAGAGGCACAATGTAGCATTAAGATTTTGACTTCAATTCCCTCCCAGCCAAAATCCCACAAAAAATATTTATAAACAGATGGTATTATTTAAATCAGGAAATGTCCACATCTTAGCCTGACAATGATGCCTGCTACAGGGGCTATAAGCATTTACAACATCAAACATTCAGGCAGAACTAAGCTGATCAAGACACAGCATGAAAAGACAAAAAGAGAGAGGGAAAAGAAAGGCTAACAAGTTCTTTCCTGCCTCCTTCACATAAAAAAAGTGAACAAGATTGGTAGGAAACAATAATTTTCAGTGGATCTTATTATGCAGAAATTATCATGTTCCAGTGAGAACATTTAAAAAAAAAAACAAAAAACCTTTCTCAGGCAGACTCAGTCCTACATATGTAAACACTGACAACCTGTTAGATGCAATAAGAGGTAAATTATTTTAAAGGTCTGCTTCAATATTTCTTATTCACTAACATCTGTTCTTCAAGGCCTTGTATTCAAGCTGAGCTTTTGTGAAGCTTTTCCTGGCCTAAAACCTACCCAGGAACAGGGCACCACGGGAGCTTCCTGGGGAGAGGGCACAGGTCCTTTGAAGTTTAATCTACTCATAAAGTCTGCACTCCTTTCCTGAGTCCGTAGGTCAACTTTTCTGTCTGAGAAAAATTTTATGTGAACTAATGTGAGTTTTCTCTGACACTATTTCATTCTATCAATTTGACAAAGCTAATCTGTGGTAACATTAAGGGGAAAAGCATCGATTGAGAACAAAGCAGAATATAAGTTGCAATGAGGCATTTTGACTTTGCTCTAAAACCTTCCCAGAAAAAGGACAAAGCCTCTGAAAATATATTTTACCCAAAAATTGTACTAGCTAAAAATACCTTGTTAACCTGATATATTTGCTGATGTTACAATTATTTTTGACTTTTGCAGACAATTTTTAGCTGCTAGGATTTTATTATGCCTTGGAGAAATTTTCCAACCTCAAAGCTAAATTGAAAGTTGCACGTGAAGAAACTTGAAGTATATATTCCATTCACAGTATAATGCTGTTTTATAAAAATTAATTATATTTGAGTTTATGGGAGGAGGAATCACAGGACCTTTCCTTACATAACTGAATAAATTCTTAAGTATACACAGAATCACATGTGATTTAACAACAGTGCTGTCAATTTTCTCTTTTGTGTGGGACAGTCCTTTTGGCAATAAAGTGAGTTTTTCCAAAAATTACTCAAAGTAAAGGAATTTGGAAATGGTAGTTCCATAAATCAGCTTAGAAATTTTGTGCAAAGGAGCTAAAAGTTAAGAAAATTAAAAGTTAGGTGGGACATAAGCTTTAATTAGATATCTATACTTGGAGGACTTTCATAAAATTAAAAGAAGGTCAATTTCTGAATCAGTAGTATACAGATATAAATATAGATGATAACGATAAGTGTCTTTGTGTACTCTTAGTAAAATAGAAGAGGTAAGCATTTAAAGTCAAGATATCAGGTACTAACTACTGCTTATCAGCACCCCTAAATTCAGCAGGTTAAAACATTTACATTTAGTTCCTGATCCTGCAACCTGGTCATTTTAGGGCGTTCAGCTAGGTGTTGCCCTACTCAGTGTCACTCACTGGTATACTGACCTGAGGTAGTTGATGTTTCTGTGGTCAGGTTGTTAGTGGTCTAGAACTGGCTGTTTTTTGATGGCTACAGGGAGACCAGTTTGAAATGATGGGAGCCTCTCCATGGGGCCCTCATTCTCTGCAAGGTATGTTCACACGGAGAGTTCAGTGTTCCTAAGACAGAAAACAAGTCTTAATGCACAACTGCAGCCAAGTCTCTGCATCATGTTTGCTAACTCTTGGTAGCAAACTAGGTGGTCTAGTCAAGATTTAAACAGATGGATATCATGCAGCATGAACAAATTGAATCACTTCTTCAAGGAATTGATCATAGTCAGAAAGTTCCATGGGTTATCATACCTTTGAATAAAGAGCCCAGAACATGCAGATTACAGAGCAGTCATGAGGTTTTTCATGCAACAAGTATTTATTACATAATAACTACAGTGGTTTGAATATATGTTCCCCCAAGATTTATGCCCACCTGGAACCTCATAATGTACCATTTTTGGAAATAGGGTCATTAGAGATATAATTCATTAAGATGAGGACATCCTTGATTAGTGTGGACCCTAAACCAAATAAATGGTACATTATAGGAAGATGAGAGGGCATGAGACACAAACACACAAATAGAAAATGCCATGTGACAATGACAGCAGAGATAGGAGAGCTGCAGTGCCAAGCCAAGAGTCCCAAGGATGTCCAGGAGGCACCAGAAGCTAGGGAGAGATGAGGAAGGGCCCTCCCCAAGAGCCTTCAAAGAGAAGGATGGTGTCACCAACACCTTTATTCCATATGCCCCCCTTCCAAGACCGAGAATCAATACCTGCTATACTAAGTCACCCAGCTTACAGTGCTATGTTACAGCAACCCTAGGAAACGAGTGACATCTACTGAGCTCTGTGCACCATTTGAAAACTGAGATCACACCAAGAAGAAAACTGCTTGCCCTCACAGAATTTATTCTAAGGCAGAATAAACTTGGAAGACGTTTGCATAGAACATATTTAAAGCAGATAAATAGAATGGGAAAATGCAAGCAGGAAGGATAAAGAATGCTAAGGAGAGATCTCTACAATTTTGTAACATGTGGGCACAAAGAGTTCACTGAGGAGGTGACATTTACATAAGGACTGTGGCAGATACACAAAGACCTGTGGGGATATCGGAGAATCTGCTTTCAAGACAGGACAATAGCAAAGATCCTTAAATGAGAATGTGCCTGGAGGAGACAAGGAGACCAGTCTGAACTGGTAAGCTGGTGACCAGGTGAGTAAGTGAGCAGAGGTCTTCGTTGGACCTGGGTTGGAGAGGTGAGTGTTGAAAGGCTGTGTCTGGAATGGACACACTGGAGTGAAGTCCCACAGGGTGCACTGTATACAGAGAGAGGCTGAGAGCAGTCCATATGGTAAATTTTCTCCTGTTCCATTTTGCTCATTTTCTTTCTTTTCTGAGCATATTGAATTCTGAAGATGGTGTCCTGGCCCCATGTTCTTCTGTCAGCTTCCACTTACCATTCTGATGAGTTGTCCCTTTTATTCATCAGACTGTGAATTCTTTGAGGTATTCTTTATACTCCTTAGAAAATAGTGCCATTGATGGAATTTAATCCAGTAGACAAGTCAGGGAACCTGAGCTGTAATGTTTGAGCTCTGCTACCCTTCTTTTATTTTGAAGGCTCATGAACTCTTCCTCAGTTCACAAGATGTTGTAATATCACTGGATGATATCTTAAAATTGCTTAAGGTTAAAAAGAAAAGAAGAAAGCACTGATGTTATCACAGTAGAAATTGGGAGTTTCTTAAAAGCAGTCGGGTACATAATTGAAATCTAATTGAATGTTCTAATCCATATGCATGAAAAACAATTTGCATTGCTTCATTATTTAAAAGCAGTGTAAAAATGAGGATGTGGTGGGAATTTACTTGAGGAATGTTCAAAAAATTTTTCTACAAAATGAAGCTTAACTCTTTTTATCCTGGAAATATACTTTGGAAATAACTAGACATTATAGATAAACTGTGTTTGCATACTGATCTCAGATTTGTAAAAATTGAACTGCAGCTAGTTATGTCCACATTCTACTTAACAGAATTTTCATCTTAAGACTTCCCATAGACAAAGAAAACTGGTTAACTCAGTTTTCAAAATAACTTTTATCAGAAGCTCTGTAAACCACAATAGACTCTAAGTTGTAATGTAACTTGTAAGTCACCTCTCTAACTGCATGATTAATAGCGCCAGACACTATTGGTCCAGAAACACAAGCAAAATTCAAAGAAAAGAAATGAGCAGAAATTCACATGACTGTTCCCCATCCCCAATGTTAGAATCCCTAATCTGAGTCAAACTCTGTTGGACATTTGAACATATCTTTTGATGTTAATTTATACATAATTAAAATAGTTGCATATTCTTATTATGTGGTCTTGTTTACTCTATCTGTAGACCCATTGGTATTATGAACTTCATCATACTTTATTGCTTGAAAAGTCTTTTTGTTCTTACCTGATTTTCATTGTCCTCAACCAAACTCATGTAAGAATAGATGTCATTTTGACAAGATGAACTAACGGAAGCCAGTTTTGCTTTCCACCTTGAACAACTAAAAGGAATAGAAAATATATATGAGTGTTTTCAGATGCTGGAATCCTTGAGGTTGGAAAAGCAAATGGTCAGAGTGTGGCAATTGCTTTTACGTACTTCCCAGAGAGAGTATGGGTCATGGCACAAAGAGGAATAATGGAGACAGAGCCCATGATTGCACAGGAGAACAAAATAGAAACTGTAGAGCAGAGCATTGTAGAGAAAGCAGCTGAGTGAGCTTCAGAGTTTGCAGGTGTGTTTCAGGTACTAATAGAGTGCTGATGGGTGCATGCATGGGAGGAAATATCTCAAGCTCAGAAGAGAACCACTTAAAAGGAGCAGGTGGAATAATCTTCAGGATTAACACAAGGCCAAGAATAGTTTCCATTTCCATGATACAAAGTGGAAAATAATTCACTTTATTTGAATATAAAAAGAGTAAACTTAAATTAAGAATTAAAAAGAGTAAACTTAGAGATTTTGTTTCAAAAAGTGAAGAAAACAAATCTTGCACTAAATGATGATTTGGTTCAGTCCAACACATCTTAAATGTTTTTAAGAGAACTCTCAAAAATATCAACCTGTTTCAAAGAAATTTAATTAAATGAAAATGAAGAATTATTTCAAAATGAAAGGAGAGGCAGACCCAAATAAAGTAAAAATCACAATGTTAAAGATCTAATGAAAAATTTGCAGAAGCATGAGAAAAACCAACCAAAAATTGACTCAGGAATGGATACAACAGAAAGAACTCATATGCAAGGATTTTATACACTTCCTTTAATTTATTTATCATATTTAAGAAAGTTGAGAACAGAATGATCATTAAACCAGAAGACACAAAACTCAAATTTAGTTTCTAGAAATGAAAATAATGACTTAGATGAAAAATAACTGGATAAGACTAATAAGTTCAACACTGAGAGACATAGATTAGTAAATTGAATAAACAGCCATCAAAATGATATACATAAATGTATATCCCAAATAAAACTCTAAAACTTCTAGAAGAACAACACAGAAAGTTTTGTGACTTTGAGTTAGGGAAATGCTAGATATGATATAAAAGCGTGTTCTGCAAAGGAAAAATTTTTAAGCTAAACTTAATCAAAATGAAGAACTTCTCTTCAAAACATACTGTTTTAAGGGAAAATACAAGATGGTGACATTAGAGAAAGTGGAGTAAGGGTTCTAAGAAAATTCTTTGTTACAATTCTAAACATTTCTGCAAGTCTAAAATCAACACTGAATTACTCTTGAAAACTACAAGCTTTACACAGGAAATATTTATAAATGACATGCCTGAAAAAGCGTGTGTGCATGTGTAATTGTCTCTATGTGTGAAATATATTTTTAAAACTCTGAAAATTCAGCAGTAAGAAAACAACCCCCCAAAAACAGGTGAAGAATTGAGACAATTTACCAAACACAACCTACAACATGCAGATGGCAAACCCACAAAAAGATGTTTACCACTATCAGTCATTAGAGAAATGCAAATTAAAACCACAAGTGAGATAGTGTTATAAATCTCTTCTAATTGCTAACATAAAAATAACTGAATATGTCAAGAAAAGAATGCAAAGCAATAGGAATTCTCACATATTGTTTGTGGGGTGTAAAATGCTGTCGCCATTTTGCAAAAACACTAGCAGTTTATTATACAGTAAATGCAATACCATATGTTCCAGAAATCTCATTTCTAGGTATTTTCTCATGTTAAATGGAAACTTTTATTCACACAACCTATGCACAATGTTAATAACAGACAAAACATGACCACAATCCAAATGTTCTTAACCTAGCAAATGGATAAACAAAATGTGGTACATGTGTACAATGTAAGACAACTCGGTGATGAAGGGAACAAACTATTGATTCCTACAAGATGGATGAGTCTTAAATGCATTATGCATAGTAAAAGAAACCAAAGTCAACAAAAAGAAAAAAGAAAAAGAACAGAAACCAGATTCAAGCAGTTACATAAAGGTGATTTCATGCATGGGAATCCTGGAAAAGACAGAACAAATGGCCAGAAAATAGGTAAATGATTGCCAGGATTGGAGCGGGGAGAGGATGATTACAAAGGGGTGCATGGGTGTTTGTAATTTGAGTAACTGAACTATTGTGCACTATTGTTTATTTTTTTTTTCTTTTCTTCTTTTTTCCCTTTTCTTTCTCTCCCAGTGCTGGGCATCAAACTCAAAGCCTCATGAATGCTAGGAAAGTACGCTACCACTGAAAGACGTCCCCAGTCTGTTCTATACCTTAACTGCATTAATGGGTGCACAACTATATGCTTTTGTCTAAACTTGCAAAATACACATAAAGAAGGGTAGATTATTCCATATACAAATTATATTTTAATAAATAAAGGGCAAGAATTTCTCTTTATAAAGGGAAAGAAGAACACTAAGGTATAACTGTCTTTCTTTAGCCATTGTGGAGAAAAGAACAGATTGAAGTTTGCTTTATACTCAGAGTCATAGATTTTGGACATGCCAAGACCTGTTTGTTAAGCAAGTAGGGACACACCTGGCCATGAGCATTTAATAGGGTCCTCTGTCACCTGCAGAATGTCTCAATCCACTTTACCTAAGACTTCCCTATGAGCAGCCTCGTCCCTCTCAGTTTCTTCATCCATCACCTCTCACACCTGAGACCCATTTCCTGATCCAGATTTGCAAAATGGCTCTCCTTCATTTTCACTCCTACCTGTATCTTCCTACCTAACTTCGTTGTCAGCCTTATTATCAGTTCCCTAACTCTAAGTCATTCTGACAAGAACCACATGACTTCACACAGAGGAGCCATTCTACCACCATGCTGGCATCTATCGATGTTCTTCTTCCTGGACAATAATTTATTCCCGGAGTTCTTTGAAATTCAACAGTGCATCATTACACTATTCTTTGCACATTTATTGACCATCTCTGGGAAATCTTCTGCTAGTTCATTTATTTGTTCTGCATTTCATCCCTGGAAGCTGTGATCCCATTCACATGGTCCGGCAACCACAGAGGCAGATCCCACCCAAGGGCTACCATGTAAGGCTGGTCTCAAGCAACTCAGCTAGGAAGTTATGTAGTCTGGTTTTGTTTGCTTTAGGGATTTGGGTTGCTGTTTGTTTTGTTATTGAAAGGTGGAAAATGCAAACACTTATGTAAACATAAGTCCTTCCCAAACTGCCCTCAGCCTTTAGAAAACCTGCAGAATGTTCCTGCTTCTTATTTTTTCTATCCTGCAAAAGCCAGGTGGCTAATCACCCTTCCCCTAGTGGTCAGGCTGACCCAAAACTTAAAATAAGATGCTTCATATGTGATTTTTCATGTTAACCAATCAAAAAGAGCACTGCGAACCCCCCCCCCCCTTAACCTGTTTGTATTTCATTATAAAAACCCTGCTAAATTTGAGCTAGGGGCCTCTTAGCATCATCTGTTACCGAGTGCACAGAGGACCAAGCTCGAGCTTGCTAATAAATGACTCTGTTGCTTGCATTGACCATGGTCTCTGGTGGTCTTCTTGGGGGTCCCAAGCCATGGGGCACAACATTATTGTTTTTCAATCAAATGGACATTTCCACCAGGATGCCAGAGCACTATTGGTTAAGGTATATTCATGAAGAAGCAGAGACAGTTAGTGATTGATCAGTGAGACCAAGGAACAAATGGGGAGAGAAAAATAGACATCTGACTTTTCAGGTCCAATTGTCTTATTTCTCATTATTAAATACTCACGAGGTTGTCTGCTATGTTCTTAGAACAAACCTTTATTAACTTAACTAGCTGGATTGAATTTCTGCTCTTCTAGCATGTTTAGAGTAAAACAAGCTAGAAGCGGATCATATGGAGATGACTTAATATGAGTGCTTATTTCTTAGAACATGATCACTAAGTAAAAATTGTCTCCATAGCAATAAAGAAAGTATCAAAAATTTTAGAAAACACATTTGCCCACTCACTCATTTTAGTCAAGAGGCCCAGGAAGAGAAGGCACATCTCCCCAGGTAGCTAAGGTAGTTTTCAGCCAGGAAGATATCATTTGAACAACTCTATTTAGAGCTAACTGAATAAACTGCCAATGCTACCACAAAAGGCAAACCACTCCAATTTCAGGTACTGATAATTGTAAGAAAGTTTTTTTTCCCAATATTAACCTAGAATCTGCATAATTTCATCCTACTGTAACTACTATTGCTGTCTACCGTCACATAAAATAAGTCTGGTTATCTGTCGGGTGCAGTGGTGCATATCTGTAATCTCAGAGATTCAGGAGGCTGAGGCAAGAGGATCACGAGCTCAAAGCCAGCCTCAGCAACTTAGCAAGACCCTGTCTCAATATAAAAAATAAAAAGGAAAATGTGACTCTAATAGCAATAGTAATAGAGTTACTGATTGAATGCTTGTGTTCTCCCAAAATTCATATGTAGCCATGCTAATCCCCAATGTGACTACATTGGAAAGTAGGGCCATTAGAGAGAAATTAAGGTTAAATGGAACCATATGTCAGAGTTATAGTTGGATGAAATTAAAGGAAGAAACACCAGAAGGCTCCCTCTCTCTCTATGCTATCCACAAAGAAGAAGTCATGTAAGCACATAGCCTATAAGTCAGAATAAGAGGCCTCAAGATGAAACCTACCTTACCAGCACCTGTAACTTGAACTTCCCAGCCTCCAGAACTGTGCACAATAAATTTATATTGTTTAGACCACAAGTTTAGGGCATTTTGTTATGGCAGCTTATTGCAACTATAAAAGAAAAGCACTAGACATTTATTATTTGCCACATGCTAGTTTATGTGCATTGTCTCATTAACCCCCCATGTTACCCCATAACATCCTGATATTCTAAGTGAGGAAACTAAATCACAGAGAGCTAAAAGACACTCCAAAGTGGCCCAGCTAGTCTCTTTTAGTCAGTCTCAGTTTTTTTGCTGCTCTGACCAAAACACCTGATATAAGAACGATTAGAAGAGGAAAAGTTCATTGGGAGCTCATAATTTCAGAGGTCTTAGTCCATAGATGGCCAGCTCCATTCCTTGGGACTCCAGGTGGAAGAATATGGTAGAGGAAAGTGTCTCAGAATATCACACCAGGAATTACAGAGAGAAACTAGTCTCACCTCACAAAATATATACCCCAAAGTCCTGGTGACCCACCTCCTCCAGTCCCACCCTGCCTGCCTACAGTAATGGCCCAGTTAATCCCTATCAAGGGATTAGCACATTGATTAGTTTAAGGGTCTCATAACCCAGTAATTTCATCTCAGAACTTTATTGCATTGTTTCACACATGATCTTTTTGGGGGAAACCTAACATTTAAACCATATCATAGTCCATATCGCCAAAGACCAGACTGCAGTTCACCCACAGGGTTGATATGGCAATGGCACAGACAATGTAGCAGCTTATGTTCATTAGACATTTACCACCTGCTACACACTTGTGATTAGATATTACTGATCCAATTTGGCCCTCTGAGCAACACTATGAATAAGAGACATTCCAAATCCATTCGAAGGTGAGGATCAGAGGTTTAGAGAAATTCAGTAATATCCCAGGGGTTACTGTTGTCTCAGGCAAAAAAGCAAGATCAGAAAACAGACCTTTCTGGTTTTAGAAACCTATCTTCCTCTCACTGCCCTCACTTTTATGGCATTTCATTTAGCAGTCAGGGAAGGGAAAAAAAATCTTTTTTAAACAGAGAAATAGTAGAGAAGGCACCCAAATGAGAAGGTCAGCTCAAACATTTACATGCTTTTCTTGGGAATGTTCAGTGAGTCTGAGAAAAGGGGTTCTAAGGTGAGTAGTTAGCAAGTCATGGAAAGCCTTCACGCTGTGTCAGATTTTTTGGTGTTGCTCTGTAGACACTTTGGAGTCTTTACATGCAGTGCAGAGGATATTTAGATATTTTGAAAACATCATGGATAGGATAAAGCCAAGTACATAGCCTGACACCTCTTCTAGAGATTCGGATCATGCATATCAATGCATTGTCAGTAATTCAGTGCATTATCATCTATATAAGTCTTCAACTTTTTAAGGTTAACCAGTGTTAGAAATACTAGGGTGCAGAAAGAAATCAAACATGTGCCTGGAGGTAGCTTGTCAAGACAAACTTTGCTTCTGCTGGAAGGGCATGCTTCCATGGCTAGCAAGTGCACCTGTGCCCTGCTTTTACCCCTAACACTGCTCTGTCCCTTACCCTGGTATGAGAAGTTTGGGGTTACAGTCTACGTGATTGGTCAATTTTAAAATTAGGATTGGCAAAGCAAAAGGCTAGAGTTAAAATGACTACTCTTGGATCTTAAATCCTAATTAAGGTTAAATACTGTATTTTGAAAATGGACTACCACACTATTTCTTACAACCAGCTCACATTTCGCTATTTCTCTGTGCCATCCACATGCATAACCCACAGTTATGTCCTCTTAAAGTCCAGGAATTTCTAATATGAAGAGCAACCATGTCCACTAGCTTTCTGTGTGTATCATTAAAGGAAAGGAATCTAGGTGACATGATGGTTTCTTAGTTTCAGTGATCTCTGTTTTCTGGCTCCTTTTTATATATTTTCACAAACCACTGTTTCTGTCTTTTCTTCAGGTTGGCACAGCATCTATGACAAGTTTCCACTAGTCAGTGTCCACTCACCTTGATACAAACTTTCTCAGTCTTAACACTGAGACTGAGTATTAAAAGCAACAGGTTCTCTCTTCCCTATTTGTACCTAGAGAGTAACTCACTCAGGTCAGTTTTGAAAACCTGGATTTGCATCTTTACCTCTATGAATACTCAGTATAAATACTCAGTGTTTCTCCTAAGTAACTCTCCTTCTTCTGCATAGTCATGTTTGATCTCTCTCTTCCAAAATATCTTTTTCCCACCAAAGTTGGAAATAAAATACAGAGGTTTGAAGAACTGTTTCACCTTGTTCAATGTCATATAGGATCATGAGACAGGTTTCCCAATAATTTTGCCAATAGAAAATTGGTTCAACCTGATGCAGTGGCACACTGTAATCCCAGTGGCTGGGGAGGCTGAGGCAAGAGGATCTCAAGTTCAAAGCCGGCCTCAGCAGAAACGAGGTTCTAAGCAATTAAGTGAGACCATGTCTCTAAATAAAATACAAAATAAGGTTGGAATGTGGCTCAGTGGCCAAATGCCCCTGAGTTCAATCTCCAGTACTGCTGCCACCACACACCATGCAAAAAAAAAAAAAAAACAAAAGAAAAGAAAAAAAGAAAGAAAAAGACAAAGAAAAGGAAAAACAAAAAAGAAATATGAGTTCACTGGAGAACTTTCTGGGCAGCATATTGGTCTCTTTGGACCACACCCCCATTTCCAGACACCTATGTCAGGACGATTGCATGTCCTGTCTCCCCATCCCAATTCTAAGACACACAACAGCACTTACCTGTTGTAAGTTGTAAATGTCAAAATGTTGAATGTTGTAAAGTCAAAAGTAATAAAAATAATCTTTATGACAAAATGCTACTCTGCTGATTCATTTTCTAGACTGGCTATTGTTTTCTTGAGGCAACCTTGCTCATTAATTGCTTTCTATGAATATCTAATTGTTTTCAAATAATTGGCGTAAAGTTTTTCATATTCTTTTATAACTTTAATTTTGTCTATAAATAGGCTCCCCTTGAAAATATTGTATATTTCTAAAAGTTATTGGAGATTTTCTAATTTTGTTAGATTTCTTAAAGACCTAGTTATGATTGTATTTCTCACCTATAAAGGCCAATGGCATTTCCTTCTCTCTGAATATAGGAAAAAGTTCAGAATGTGCAGGAATTTATTCAGAGGCCTAAAATTATTTTTAAATTTTTTCCAAAAATATATTTTGAAATGATCTGAAATTTATCATGAAAAATAAATTGCAAGAACAATACAATATTTTTCTGAACTATTTGTGAATAATTCCCAAATATATTAGTGTATATGTCATATAAAACATTTTCTATATAAACCACAGTTATGAATATCAAAATCTGGAAACTACAGTGAGGCATCACTACCATCTAAATATGAGGTCACATCCAAATTTCACCCATTGTCTGAATACATGATGTTCAGAAGGACCTATATGAATTACATCTTTAGCCATTTCATGTAACTAGTTTCTTGAGCTTCACATATATTTCATGCCTTTGACCTTTTTGAAGGATAATGATCAGTTATTTTGTGGACTGTACTTCAATTTGTGTTTGCATGACTTTTCTTTTCAAAAAATTTTTATTTGTTCTTTTTAGTTATACTTGACAGTAGAATGTATTTTGACATATCATATGTAAATGGAGTATAACATCCCATTCTTGTGGTTGTACATGAGATAAAGTTACAATGGTTGTGTATTCATATATGAACATAGGAAAGTTATGTTCAGCTCATTCTACTGTCTTTCCCATTCCCATCCTCCCATTTTTTCCTCCATTCCCCTCTGTTCCAATCTCATGAACCTTCACTCCTCTTTCCCTGCCACCTATTGTGAGTCCAAATCTGCATATAAAAGAGAACATTCGGCTTTGGTTTTGTGGGATTGACTTATTTCACTTAGCATGATAGTCTCCAGTTCCATCCATTTACCAGAAAATGCCATAATTTCATTCTTCTTTATTATTGAGCAGCATTCCATTGTGTACATATACCACATTCTTTATCCATTCATCTGTTGAAGGACACTTAGGTTGGTTCTTTAGCTTAGCTGTTTTGAATTGAGCTGTTATGAACACTGATGTGGCCACATCACTATAGTATGCTGTTAAGTCCTTTGGGTATATGCTGAGGAGTGGGATAACTGGGTCAAATGGTGGTTCCAGTCCAAGTTTTCTGAAGAATCTCCATACTGGTTTCCAGAATGGTTGCATCAATTTGCAATCCCATCAGCAATGCATGAGTATACCTCTTTCCCCAAATCCTTGCCAACATTTATTGTTACTTATATTTTTGGGGCAGGGGAAGGCAGGGAGGTACTGGGGATTGAATTCAGGGGCACTCAACCACTGAGCCACATCCCTAACCCTATTTTGTATTTTATTTAGAGATAGGGAATCAGCGAGTTGCTTAGTGCCTCGCTTTTGCTGAGGCTGGTTTTGAACACACAACCCACCCACCTCAACATCCTCCGCCACTGGGATTATAGGTATGTGCCACTGTGCCCAGCTTGTATTCTTGATAATTGCCATTCTGACTGGGGTGAGATGAAACCTCAGTGTTTTGTTTTTTTGTTTTTTTGTTGTTTTTTTTTTTAATGTGGTGCTGGGGATTGAACCCAGGGCCTTGTGCATGCAAGGCAAGCACTCTACCAACTGAGTTATATCCCCAGCTCTCAGTGTAGTTTTAATTGTCATTTCTCTAATTGATAGTGACATTGAACATGTTTTCATTTATTTGTTGACCATTTGTATTTCTTCTTCTGTGAAATGTCCGTTCAGTTTCTTTTTCCATACATTGATTGAGTTATTTGGGGTTTTGCATGTGTGTTAAGTTTTTTGAGTTCTCTATGTATCCTGGAGATTAATGACTTATCTGAGGTGCACATAGCAAAGATTTTCTCCCATTCTGTAGGCTCTCTGATTATCTTCTTGATTGTATCCTTTGGTGTGCAGAAACTTTTTAGTTTGATACCATCCTTTTTACAGATTCTTGATTTTACTTCTTGAACGTCAGGAGTCTTGTTGAGGAAGTCAAGTCCTAAGCCAACATTTGGGCCTACTTTTCCTTCTACAAGGTGCAGGGTGTCTGGTCTAATGCCTAGGTCCTTGATCCACTTTGAGTTGATTTTTGTGCAGGGTGAGAGATAGCGGTCTAATTTCATTTTGTTACATATGGATTTACAGTTTTCCTAGAACCATTTGTTGAAGAGATTATCTTCTCTCCAGTGTATGTTTATGGCACCTTTGCCTAGTATTTATGTAATTGTATTTATGTGGATTTGTTTCTGTGTCTTCTATTCTGTACTATTGATCTTCATATCTGTTTTGGTGCCAGTATCATGCCATTTTGTTACTATAGCTCTATAGTATAATTTAAAGTCTGGTATTGTTATGCCTCCTGCTTCACTTTTATTGCTAAGGATTGCTTTGGCTATTCTGGGTCTCTTATTTTTTCAAATGAATTTCATGACTGCTTTTTCTATTTCTGTGAAGAATGTCATCAGAATCTTAATATGAATTGCATTAAATCTGTATAGCACTTTTGGTAGTATGGCCTTTTGGACAATATTAATTCTGCCTATCCAAGAATATGGGAGCTCTTTCTATCTTCTAAGATCTTCTTTAATTTCTTTCTTTAGTGTCCTGTAGTTTTCATTGTAGAGGTCCTTCACCTCTTTTGTTAGATTGATTCCCAAATGTTTTATTTTCTTTGAGGTTATTGTGAATGGAATAGTTTTCCTAATTTCTCTTTCAGTTAATTCATCACTGATGTATAAGAATGCAATTGATTTATGGGTGTTAATTTTATATCCTGCTACTTTGCTGAATTCCTTTATGAGTTCTAGAAGTTTTCTGGAGGAAGTGCTTTGGGTATTCTAAACATAGAATCATTTCATCAGAAAATAGGGATAGTTTGAGATATTCTTTACCTATTTGTATCTCTTTAATTTCTTTCATCTATATAACTGCCCTGGCTAGAGAGTTTCCAGGACAATGTTGAATAGAAGTGGTGACAGAAGGATCCCCATCTTGTTCCAGTTTTTAAAGGGAATACTTTCACTTTTTCTACATTTAGAATGATGTTGGCCTTGGGTTTAGCTTATATAGCTTTTACAATGTTGAAGTATGTTCCTACTATCCCTAGGTTTTCTAGTGTTTTGAACACGAAGGGGTGCTGACTTTTTTCAAATGCTTTTTCTACATCTATTAAAATAATAACATGATTCTTATCTTTATTGATGCGATGAATTTCATTTACTGATTTCTATATGTTGAACCAACCTTTGCATCCCTGGGATGAATCCCACTAGATCATGGTGTACTATGTTTTTAATGTTTTTGTATGTGACTTGCCAGTATTTTAATAAGAACTTTTACACATATGTTCATCAGGAATATTGGTCTGGCCAGGCGCGGTGGTGTACACCTGTAATGCTAGCGGCTTGGGAGGCTGAGGCATGAGGATCGCAAGTTCAAAGCCAGCCTCAGCAACTTAGCAAGGCCCTAAGCAACTCAGTGAGACCATGTCTCTAAATAAAACACAAAATAGGGCTGGGGATGTGGCTCAGTGGTGATGGAGTGCCACTGAGTTCAATCCCCAGTACCAAAAAAAAAAAAAATATTGGTCTGAAATTTTCTTTCCTTGATGTGTCTTTGTCTGGTTTTGGTATCAGGGTGAGGTTAGCTTCACAGAATGAGTTTGGAAGGGTTCCCTCCTTTCCAATTTCATGGAATAATTTGAGGAGGATTGGTGTTAGTTCTTTGAAGGTCTGGTAGAACTCAGCTGAGAATCCATCTGGTCCTGGGCTTTTCTTTCTTGGTAGGGTTTTGATGGCATCTTCAATTTCACTGCTTGAAATTGATCAGTTTAGATCTCCTGTGTCCTCCTGATTCAACTTGGGTAGGTCATATTTCTCTAGAAATTTGTTGCTGTCTTTAAGATTTTCTACTTTATTAGAGTATAAATTTTCAAAATAGGTTCTGATTATGGTCTATATTTCAAAAGTTTCTTTTTTCATCATGAGTTTTGGTAATTTGAGTTTTCTCTCTCTTTCTCTTTGTTAGCTTGGCTAACGGTTTGTCAATTTTATTGATTTATTCAAAGAACCATCTTTTTGTTTTGTCAATTTTTGGATTGTTTCTTTTGTTTCAGTTTCATTGATTTCAGCTCTGATTTTAATTATTTCCTGTATTCTACTGCTTTTGGTGTTGATTTTTTCTTCTTTTTCTAGATCAGTTCTTAAGGTCGAGATTCAGATTTTGCAAGTGTGGCAAGAATGTCATAAAATCAGTGCTATGTTCTTTCCAGGCATCTTGTCAAGTAGCATTGGGTGCTATTTGCTTCTTTATGGATGACAGCTGTTTTTATTACTTGATTAGGGTGGTGTCTGTCAATCTTATCCACAATGAAGTTACCATTTTCCCTTTGTAAGCAATAATTATTTTATTAAGAAGTTACTGGAAATTACATGAATCACTTCTTCATCAAACATTCAATTTATTCATTCATTTTTTTAACTTCTGCAAATGGAATCAGAGTACTTATTCTGAGTTACAATCCATTAAGAGAATTATAATGATGCTTAAATTACTGCAAATTTGATCAGAAGGAGCCCGTTTGATGATCATCATTGCTCTTTGTACTTTTTCTTACTTTTTAGTTAGTAGAATGAAAGAAGTTTCAGGTTCATCTTCTAGTTTCTCTACTCCTGATATGGAATCAACCTTTTCTTCAAGAAATTCTGTCATTAATGTTTATAGCAGCTATATTCACAATAGCTAAGATATTTAGCCAACCTAGGTGCCCTTCAACAGATGAATGGATAAAGAAAATGTGGTATATATACACAATGGAATGATAAAGAATGACTTCTTGAATTTTTCCAGTGAATGGGTGTACCTGGACAATATAATGCTAGTGAAATAAGCCAATCCAAGAAAACCAAAGGTTGAATGCTCCCTCTCTTATGTGGACGCTAACACACATAAGTATGTGGGGGAGAAAGAACAGAAGTTCCGTGGTTTAGACAAAGAGGAATGAAGGGAAGGGAGGAGTATGGGAATAGGAAAGACAGGAGAATGAATCAAACATAACTTTCCTATGTTCACATATGAATACATGACCAGTGAAAATCCACATTATGTACAACTACAAGAATGGGATCCTAATAAAAATAAGTTATAATCTGTATGTGTAATACGTCAAAATATACTCTACTGTCATGTATATCTAAAAAGAACAAACTTTAGAAAAGAAGTCCTGTCTCCTTTTACAGATGTCAAATGACTTTTAAAACACAGGAAGTGCATGTCATTCTTCCACAATCTCTCTCAGTAGACTAAACTAGGGATATATATATTTTTATACACACATTTATATCTAGAATTTTATATCTTTGAATTTAAAGTTATTATATATAGATTCTATAATTTGAATCAAACACAGAATTTATTCTAATTTTTTCCCTTCCAGGAGAACATAACTTTGATGACAGTGAAAGTTCTGTCTTACATTCTTTTCATTTAATCACCTATTTGATTGATTCTCTAGTATATAACTAATTTCCTGTCATCACTACACATGCCTACACCCCTAAGATACCCCACTTACCCCAGTAGAGCTACAATAACCCATGTAGAGATGCCAGCTCCACCATACCACCACCCAAGTGTAGTCTCCTACTCTGATAGGTTTCTGACATCCTAAGCTAGGCCTCTACTCCACATCTATCCTGCAAAAGCCAAACTTGCTTAGACCTACTTAATCAACTTTGGTCTGAGTTGTTTGGAAAAAATGGGAAGAAAAGGAAATTGAATTTGTAACTGGAAATTACCAGTCGACAAATGTACCAAATAGACTGCAAATGTAGCATTCTCAAGTCTTTCTTGAGCAACATGCAGTGTACTTTGGTTTCCACTGCTTTATTTAAGTTAAGGAATCAATCTTTGAAAGACAAAAATGAAATGGTGGCAGTACCCCAGACTAAAGCAGGCGTGATGTTGCATGACTAGCTTATTCAAGTGCATTTCTAAATGAGACTCCTGTAACATGCCCACTAGAAATTATCATGTGCTCAGACAGCTCATGATCATTTATTATTCACATCATATCAGACATCCATCTGTGGTCCCTAAACATGGAGGGATGGTTTGGCTTTAGCCAATATAAACTTTGCATTAACTTTTATTATTTTTATGATGGGAGAGCTTGCATCTGTGCTTCTTTCCAACTTTCAAAACACCTAGGATTCAAAGTCCTCCTAAACCCTGATGATTCCTGTTCATGCAGAAGGAAAGGGACAGAATATTACTAGCTGTAGTCTTCTCCAGCATGGACTTTGGCTCTATCAGGCTTCCTGGGAAAAAATCAGAATCTACTGAACTAGTGAAAAATCATTTCAACAATTTGAGAAATAACTAAATACATTTAGTTCTTCTCTTTGAAGGAAGTTTCAGAAAGATTCCAGTGGGTAGGGAAATATAACCCCCCTGCAAGTCTCCCCACAGTTAATACAGTCAGACATGCTGGGTTAGAGGACTTTCTTTCTTGAAGTCTATCTATTGTCTTAATCAATAATACACATTTGACCAATATTCCTATGTCCTACTATAAAAATTAGTATCCAGCAAAGGATTTTAGTTCAATTTTTGGAAGATATTCTGTCACATTGCCTTTTCAGATTTGAACATTGCCTTTCTATCCAATGTGAGCTTAGAGTCACATTGAAATTTCAGTTATCATTGACCTTCTCTTTTATATATCTCCTATTTATCTCTCAAAACTGGTTCAAGTGAATGTATTATCTCCTTAGGCATCTTCCTCTTCGTTAGTATGTTCCACTTTCCTTGTGTGAAGGAAAGCTGGTGTTGTCATTCATGTGTAATCTTCTCTGTTTTCCCAGTAGACTAGGGTTCTCTTGAAATCTAAGGTTTCATCATCCCATTACTGAGCACAAGGGCTGACACATGGCAAGCACTCAATAAATGCTTATTAACAAATAAAGGAAACCTAAATGAAAGACCCAGCCTAGTCACCTAAGTAAGGGTCAAATATCTCATTGGCCTTGGTGGTGTTAGGCTTGATAGGCACATCATTTGCCTACTCCACCAGCAGTTTCAAATCCAAGTGAAGAGAAAAGTGATATGCATTAGATTTGAGGGTGCAGTCAGCTCTACACATCCAAGGGATTCACATCCACAGATTCAATCAAGGATGGCTCAAAAATATTAGAAAAACTGCATCTCTAATAAGTGTTACAGAATATTTTTCTTACCATTTTCTTAACAACATAGTATAACAAATATTTACATAACATTTATGGCATATCAGGTATTATATAAGTGATCCAGAGATGATTGAAAGTACACAAGAACTTGTATGTAGATTTTATGCATACTATACTATTTTCTTTAAGGGACTTGAACATTCACAGGATTTGATATCTTCAGGGATCCTGGAACTAATCCCCCATGGGTACCAAGAGCCAACTATATAATATTTCACATTGGTAGCCAGATGAAGTACCTTAGAAACAGCCTCAGCAAAGTAATAGCAATATCCTCACCCAGCTACTGGATATCTCTCAAGCACTATGAGTGAAATGAAGTTTGACTTTTGTGGTCTAATTCGATATTGCAAAGAGCCTCTCCTCCAGTTTCAGTATGTCTCAGACTATATTCAAAATCAGATCTTGTATAAGGCACCCCAGCCTTTTCTCCTATAGTCATTGCTTTCAACATAATGATCTTACCTAATTTTTTTAAGTAGGCTCATTGTCTCACTGTTCTCTTGCTCAAACTATCCACCTCTCTGATGGGTCCATCTTACCACTCAACCGTGGCTGAGTCCTCAGCCTTCAGTCTCAGCTTTCATTTCCTTCTACTACTACCACCTAGTGTAGCCGAAGTCCCACTTCTCTCACAGTGCAGGACAAGCCCCTGGATGACCTTGGCCAATGCAGCTCTCCTCTCTTTTGCACTTGCTCTCAGAACATGCTGAGAACACAACATCCCCAGACAAGGAGGAAATGGCCAGAAGAGCATGGGGACCATTTCCATTCCTTCTATAGTCAAATGTGCTGCAATGCATTAGCCCAATGCTCCCACTGTCCCCTGGGTGTAAACTCCAGTGTACATATATATCTGGAGTCCCTCCACTTTGATGAGATATGGGCCATGTGCAGATGAGATTCTATCTGCCCTTGACAATAGACTGGAGCCTTCGCAGACTGACTCACCATGAACTCAGGGCATGTCTTGCCCCTTGCTGTCTATGTCTAAGCAGCAAAGTTGCTTCCCTTGTTATATAAATGTTTCATCTCACCAGATTCCTGCACGTTGTAGCAATTGTAGCCTGAGACACAGGTGGCAGAAATGTTTGGATGCCTATTCCTGGTGATTGGCATTGGGATGATCTTTGCTTTCCTCCACCCAGCAGGAGTTCTCCCCTACAATTAATTAACTGAGGTACAATAAACTCACATCACACATAGTGCCTGTCAGCTGTCCTTCAAAAAGTCACATACTCAAAATTGTTAAGTTATTGGTAACTGTTTTTGGATTGTAAATCTTATGAGAATAGGGATTCAATGCATCATTTTCACTGTTCTAATTCTTTTAATTCTTTTTTTTGTCTTGTCATATTCCTTTTTAATTTTTTTTTATTTTTAAAGACTGTGTTTTGATTGATTGTACACAAATGGGGTACATCTTTTCATTTCTCTGGTTGTGTACCATGTAGATTCATACCATTCATGCAATCATACATGTACATAGGGTAATGATGTCTGTCTCATCCATTTCACACCAACTGTTGAAGGGTGAAATCAGATTTTATAACATGTACCACAGACACTACATATAGTAGGATTCAATAAATTATATTTGAATTATTCAAATGATCCTCAAAATATGCTACAGAGGTGATGATATTAAAGTCACTCACAAACTGTCAGACTAAATTTCCATTTCCTGAGATAGAATCTAAGGTAACTTTGAGTGGTCCCATTACCCAACTTTAACTGAGTCTCATTTTCAATTTGAAGATACCCTCTGAGGCATATGCCAGTGAATACTGTAGTTCATGTTAACAAAGTTAACAAAAGGTTTTTGTTCATTGTCTATGGATGCACTGAGAAAGATTCCTAAAACAATTACAATTATTATAACTACACCCTTGCAACCATAGTATATGCATCAATGAATATAATTACAATTGATTGATGACTTCATAATTTGAAAAGTCACTGTTTCTAAGTACTTCATATATAATAACTAATTTAGTGCTCCCAAGATCCCCATAGGTTAAGAAAAAAAACTTTTATGAGGGGACTACTATACAAGAAAATTAAATAAATTAACAATCAGGGTCACAAAGTAGGTTAATATTGATGAATGATCCAACTGCCTGATGCCAAATCTTATACATTTATCAATACTCCACAGGCTCATACTTTTTTTTCTTTCTTTTTTTTTTTTAGGTACGGTAGATTAAACTCAGGGACACTCAACAACTGAACCACATCCCCAGCCCTTTTTTTGCATTTTTTTATTCCTTCATTTTGTTCTCAGGAAATCACACAGAAATTCCAATGATGCATTTCCTAATTGTGGGAACACTTATATCCTTTTGTTTGTTTTTGTTTTTTTTTAAATTAATTTGTTTATATTTTAATTTTAGGTCATTGTACACAAATGGAGTACAACTATCATTTTTCTGGTTGTACACAAAGTAGAATCATACAATTTGCATATTTATACATATACATAGGGTATAGATGTTTGTCTCATTCTATTACCTTTCCCTCCCTGCCCCCTCCCCACCCCTCATTTTCTTCTATACAATCCATCCCTTCTCCATTCTTCCTGAACCTCCCCCTATCCCCACTATGTGTCATTCGGCCTTTGGTTTTTTGGGATTGGCTTCTTTCACTTAACATGATCTTCTCCAATTCCATCCATTTACCTTCAAATGTCATGATTTTATTATTCTTTATGGCTGAATAACGTTCCATTGTGTATATATACCACCGTTTCTTTATCCATTCATCTATTGAAGGGCATTTAGGTTGGTTTCATAATCTAGCTATAGTGAATTGGGCTGCTATAAACATTGATGTGGCTGCATTACTGTAGTATGCAGATTCTAAGTCCTTTGGGTATATGCCAAGGAGAGGAATAACTGGGTCAAATGGTGGTTCCATTCCGAGTTTTCTAAGGAATCTCCATACTGTTTCCAGAGTGGCTGCACCAATTTGCAATCCCACCAGCAATGTATGAGTGTACCTTTATCCACACATCCTCACCAACACCTATTGTTGCTTGTATTCTTGATAATAGACATTCTAATTGGGGTGAGATGATATCTTAGGGTAGTTTTGATTTGCATTTCTCTTATTACTAGAGATGTTGAACTTTTTTTCATATGTCTGTTGATTGCTTGTAGATCTTCTTCTGTAAATTGTCTGCTCATTTCCTTGGCCCATTTAATGATTGGGTTATTTGCATTCTTGGGGTAAAATTTTTTGACTTCTTTATATATTCTGGAGATCAGTGCTCTCTCTGAAGTGTGTGTGGCAAAGATTTTCTCCCACTCTGTAGGCTCTCTCCTACAGTCTTGATGACTGTTTCCTTTGCTGAGAAAGAGATTTTTAGTTTGGATCTATCCCAATTATTGATTCCTGATTTTATTTCTTACGCTTTGGGAGTCATGTTAAGGAAGTCTAGTCCTATGCCCACATGATGAAGATTGGGACTTAATTTTTCTTCTGTTAGGTACAGGGTCTCTGTCTCTGGCCTAATTCCAAGGTCTTTGATCCATTTTGAGTTGAGTTTTGTGCAGGGTGAGAGATAGGGATTTAGTTTCATTTTGCTGCATATGGATTTCCAGTTTTTCCAGCACCATTTGTTGGAGAGGCTATCTTTTCTCCATTGTATGTTTTGGAGCCTATGTCTAGTATGAGAAAACTGTATTTATGTGGGTTTTGCTCTGTGTCGTCTATTCTGTACCATTGATCTACATGCCTATTTTGGTGCCAACACCATACCGCCGTTTTGTTACAATTGCTTTGTAGTGTGGTTGAAGGTCTGGTATTGTGATACCTCCTGCTTCACTCTTCTTGCTAAGAATTGCTTTAGCTCTTCTGGGTCTCTTATTCCTCCAAATGAATTTCATGATTGCTTGCTCTATTTCTATGAGGTCCGTCATTGGGATTTTAATTGGAATTGCATTGAATTTGTATAGTGCTTTTGGTAGTATGGCCATTTTGACAATATTAATTCTGCCGATCCAAGAACATGGGAGATTTTTCCATCTTCTAAGATTTTCTTTAATTTCTTTCATTAATGTTCTGTAGTTCTCATTGTACAGGTCTTTCACCTCTTTTGTTAGATTGATTCCCAAATATTTTATTGTTTACAAGGCTATTGTGAAAGGGGTAGATTTCCTAATTTCTCTTTCAGAGGACTCATCACTTACGAATAAAAATGCATTAGATTTATGAGAATTCATTTCATATCCTGCTACTTTACTGAATTAATTTTTGAGTTGCAGAAGTTTTCTGGTGGAATTTTCAGGTCCTCTAAATATAGAATCATGTCATCAGCAAAAAGGGATAGTTTGAGCTCTTGTTTTCCTACTGGTATCCCTTTAAATTTCCTTGGTATGTCTAATTGCTCTGGCTAGCGTTTCAAGGACAGTGTTGAATAGAAGTAGTGAAAGAGGGCTTCCCTGCCTTGTTCCAGTTCTCAGAGGCAATACTTTCAATTTTTTTTTCCATTTAGAATGATGTTGATTGTAAGCTTAGCATAGATAGTCTTTAGAATGTTTAGGAATGTTCCTACTAACCCTATTTTTTCTAGTGTTTTGAGGATGAAGGGATGCTGAATTTTATCAAATGCTTTCTCTGCATCTATTGAAATAATAATGTGGTTCTTAACTTTAAGTGTGTTGACGTGATGAATAACATTTATTGATTTTCAGAAGCTGAACCAACCTTGCATCCCTGGGATGAAACCCACTTGATCATGGTGCACTATCTTTTTAATATGCTTTTGTATTGGATTCACTAAACTTTTGTTAAGAATTTTTGCATCTATGTTCATTAGAGATATTGGTCTGAAATTTTCTTTTTTTTTTATTCATTTAATTTTGATCCATTGAACACAAATGGAGTACAGCTATTGTTTCTCTGGTTGTACACAAAATAGTGTCACACATCTTTGCATTCGTACATTTACACAGGGTAATGATGTCTGTCTCATTCTGTTATTATTCTTGCCCCCCCACTCTGACCCCACCCCTCCCTTCCCTCTATGCTATCTATCATCCTCCATTCTTGCTTCCATTCCACCCTGAATTATGCATCATCATTCACATATCAGAGAGAACATTCGGCCTTTGGATTTTTCAAATTGGCTAATCTCACTTAGCATGACAGTCTCCAACATCATCCATTTACTTACAAATGCCATAATTTTATTCTTCTTTATGGCTGAGTAATATTCCATTGTGTATATATACCACAGTTTCTTTATCCATTCATCTATTGAAGGGCATCTAAGTTGGTTCCACAATCTGGCTATTGCGAATTGACCAGCTATGAACATTGATGTGGCTTTATCACTGTAGTAATCTGATTTCAAGTCCTTTGAGTGTAGGCCAAGGAGCAGGATAGCTGGGTCAAATGGTGGATCCATTCCAAGTTTTCTAAGGAATCTCCACACTGCTTTCCAGAGTGGCTACACCAACTTGCAATCCCACCAGCCATGTATGAGTGTACCCTTTTCCCCACATCCTCGCCAACACCTGTTGTTGCCTGTATTCTTAATAAAAGACATTCTAATTGAGGTAAGATGAAATCTTAAGGTGGTTTTGATTTTCATTTCTCTTATAACCAGGAATGTTGAACATTTTTCCATAAATCTGTTGATTGCTTGTAGATCTTCTTCTGTAAAGTGTCTATTCATTTCCTTGGTCCATTTATTGATTGGGTTTTTAGTATTCTTGGTGTAAAGATTTTTGAGCACTTTGTAGATTCTGGAGATTAGTGCTCTATCTGAAATGTGTGTGGCAAAGATTTTCTCCCACTCTGAAGGCTCTCTCTTCACATTGCTGATTATTTCCTTTGCTGAGAAAAAGCTTTTTAGTTTGACTCTATCCCAATCATTGATTCCTGCTTTTATTTCTTGTGCTTTGGGAGTCATGTTAAGGAAATCTGGTCCTAGGCCAATGTGATGAAGATTTGGACCTATTTTCTCTTCTATTAGGTGCAGAGTCTCTGGTCTAATTCCTAGGTCCTTGATCCATTTTGAGTTGAGTTTTGTACATGGTGAGAGATATGGGTTTAGTTTCATTTTGCTGCATATGAATTTCCAGTTTTCCCAGCACCATTTGTTGAAGAGGCTATCTTTTCTCCATTGTATGTATTTGGCTCCTTTGTCAAGTATGAGATACCTGTATTTATATGGGTTTGTGTCTGTGTCCTCTATTCTGTACCATTGATCTACCTGTCTATTTTGGTGCCAATACCATGCTGCTTTCGTTACTATTGCTCTGTAGTATAGGTGAAGGTCTGGTATTGTGATACGCCCTGCTTCACTTTTCTTGCTAAGAATTGCTTTAGCTATTCTGGGTCTTTTATTCCTCCAAATGAATATCATGATTGTTTGCTCTATTTCTATGAGGTCCATCATTGGGATTTTAATTGGAATTCCATTGCATTTGTATAGTGCTTTTGGTAGTATGGCCATTTTGACAATATTAATTCTGTCTATCCAAGAACATGGGAGATCTTTCCATCTTCTCAGATTCTATTTAATTTCTTTCTTTAGTGTTCTGTAGTTCTCATTGTAGAGGTCTTTCACTCCTTTTGTTAGATTAATTCCCAAGTCTTTTATTTTTCTTGATGCTATTGTGAAGGGTATAGTTTTCCTAATTTCTCTCTCAGAGGATGCATCACTTATGAACAAAAATGCATTAGATTTATGAGCCTTAATTTTATATCCTGCTACTTTACTGAATTCATTTATTAGTTCCAGAAGTTTTCTGGTGGAATTTTATGGTCTTCTAAATAGAGAATCATGTCATCAGCAAATAGGGATAGTTTGAGCTGTTCTTTTCCTATTCCTATTCCTCTAATTTCTTTGATCTGTCTAATTGCTCTGGCTAGAGTTTCAAGAACAATGTTGAATAGTAGTGGCAAAAGAGGGCATCCCTGCCTTGTTCCAGTTCTCAGGGAGAATGCTTTCAATTTTTCTCCATTTAGAATGATGTTAGCTGTGGGCTTAGCATAGATAGCCTTTGCAATGTTAAGAAACATTCCTACTATCCCTTTTTTTTCTAGTGTTTTGAGCATGAAGGGGTGCTGTATTTCATCAAATGCTTTCTCTGCATCTATTGAAATAAATATGTGGTTCTTGACTTTAAGTCTGTTGATGTGGTGAATTACATTTATTGATTTCTGGATGTTGAACCAACCTTGCATTCCCAGGACGAAACCCACTTGATCATGGTGCATTATCTTTTTAATATGCTTTTGCATGTGATTTGCTAAAATTTTGTTAAGAATTTTTGCATCTATGTTCATTAGAGATATGGGTCTGAAATTTTCTTTCCTTGATGTGTCCTTCTCTGGTTTTGGTATCAGGGTGATATGAGCTTCAAAGAATGAGTTTGGAAAGGTTCCCTCCTCCTCTATTTCATGAAATACTTTGAGGAGTATTGGAATGAGCTCTTCTTTGAAGGTCTTGTAGAATTCGGCTGTGAATCCATCTGGTCCTGGACATTTCTTTGTTGGTAGGCTTTTGATGACTTCTTTTATTCATTTCTTGAATGATCTATTTAAGTTGTGTTTGTCCTCTAGATTCAGTTTGGGTGGCTCATATGCCTCTAGGGACCTGTTGATGTCTTCCAGGTTTTCTATTTTGTTGGAGTATAAATTTTCAAAATAGTTTCTTATTATGTTTTGTATTTCAATTGTTTCTGTTGTAATATTTCCATTTCCATCACGAATTTTAGTAATTTGGATTTTCTCTCCCCTTCTCTTTGTTAGTGTGGCTAAGGGTTTATCAATTTTGTTTACTTTTTCAAAGAACCAACTTTTTGTTTTGTCAATTTTATGAATTGTTTCTTTTGTTTCAATTTCATTGATTTCCACTCTGATTTTAATTTTTTCCTGTCTTTTACTACTTTTGGTGATGATCTGTTCCTCTTTTTCTAGGGCTTTGAGCTGTAATATAAGGTCATTGATTTGTTGACTTTTCATTCTTTTAATGAATGCACTCCATGCAATGAATTTTCCTCTTAACACTGCTTTCATAGTATCCCAGAGATTTTGATATGTTGTATCCTTGTTCTCGTTGACCTCTACAAATGAATTTATTTCCCCCTTAATGTCTTCTGTTATCCATGCATCATTCAATAGCATATTATTTAATCCTCAGGTGTTGGAGTAGTTTCTGTTTTTAACTTTATCGCTGATTTCTAATTTCATCCCATTATGGTCTGATAGAATACAAGGTAGTATCTCTATCTTTTTGTATTTGCTAAGAGTAGCTTTGTGGCATAACATACGGTCTATTTTAGAGAAGGATCCATGAGCTCCTGAGAAGAAAGTGTATTCGCTTATTGATGGATGGAATATTCTATATATGTCGTTAAGTCTAAGTTAGCGATTATGTTATTGAGTTCTATGGTTTCTTTGTTCAATTTTTGCTTGGAAGATCTGTCCAATGGCGAGGGAGGAGTGTTAAAGTCCCCCAGTATTTTTGTGTTTTGGTCTATTTGGTTCCTGGAATTGAAAAGGATCTAATTGATGTACATGGATGTGCCATTGTTTAGTGCATAAATATTTATGATTGATACGTCTTGGTGATTTATGCTTCCCTTAAGTAGTATGAAATGTCCTTCTTTATCCCTTCTGACTTACTTTGGCTTGAAGTCTGCTTTATCTGAAATGAGGATGGAAACTCCTGCTTTTTTACTCAGTCCATGTGCATGGTATGTTTTTTCCCAACCTTTGATATTTAGTCTGTGGGCATGTTTTTCTATGAGATGAGTCTCTTGAAGGCAGCATATTGTTGGGTCTTTCATTTTAATCCAATCTGACAGTCTATGTCTTTTGTTTGATGAGGTTAGGCCATTTACATTTAGAGTTATTATTGAGATATGACTTATATTCCTGGTCATTTTGACTTATTTTTGGATTTTAATCTTACTTGGTTTTTCCTTTAATTGGCTGTTCCTTTAGGGTAATTCCTCCATTTGCTTACTTACATTGTTGTTTCTCATTTCTTTCCTCTTGGAATCCTCTTGGAGGATTTTCTGTAGGGCAGGTTTCCTTTTTGTGAATTCTTTTAGCTTGTGTTTATTATGGAATGATTTTATTTCATCTTCAAATCCGAAGGTAAGTTTTGCTGGGTATAAGATTCTTGGTTGGCATCCATTTTCTTTCAGTGCTTGGAATATGTTTTTCCAGGTCCTTCTTGTTTTAGGGTCTGGGCTGAGAAATCTGCTTATATTTGTATTGGTTTTCCCCTTATATGTAATCTGATGTTTTTCTCTTGCAGCCTTTAAAATTCTATCTTTGTTTCGTATGTGCCTGTGTGTGGATCTGTTGTGATTTTGTGCACTTGGTGTCCTACAAGCCTCTTGAATTTGATTTTCCATTTCATTCATCAGATTTGTGGAATTTTCTGATATGATTTCATTGAACAGATTATTCGTTCCTTTGGTTTGTGTCTCTTTGTCTTCCTCAGTCCCAATAACTCTTAAATTTGGTCTTTTCATGATGTCCCATAACTCTTGGAGTTTCTGTTCATGATTTCTTGCCATCTTCTCTGTCTGGTTGGGTTTGTTTTCAAGATTAAATATTTTGTCTTCGTTATCTGAGATTCTGTCTTCCAAGTTATTTAGCCTATTGGTTAAGCTTTCTATTGAGTTTTAAATTTGGTTTATTGTAACCTCCATTTCAAGGATTTCTATTTTTTTTTCATAATCTCTACCTCTTTATTGAAATGATCTTTTTCTTCCTGCAGTTGCTCTTTTAGCATTGCCTGCATTTTCTCTCTTGACTCCTCCTTCACTTCTCGGATCATTTTAATTATGTACAACTCCCTTTCTGACAATGCGTCTGCCATGTTGTCATTGAGTTCTTTTGGTATGGTATCTGGGTTTGTTTAGGACATTTTTTCCCCCATGTTTTCTCATGTTGCTAGTGTATCTTCACCTCTAGTAGTGTGAATCCTAGGTATTGCAGTTTCCCCTTAAATACTTATAGGGTTCCTGCCTATTTTCTATACCTCCCTTTGAATTGAGAGATCAATATTGGCAGCACACCATATAAACAATATGTGTCCTTAATCTAAATAGTCCCTATTAAGATATTAACAGTGTTATCTTAATAAACAGAGATGAGTTCAAATTAATATCTACCACATAACCAGTAAGTTTGCAATAAGGACCCGAAATTCCTAATATTGGACAGGGAGAATGAGGAGGGGGATAGGACAAAACACTAATGAGATAAGAAGTGAGTCTATTGATACACTATGTCACATGAATAGTGGAAGTGGAATTAAAAGATACAGGTTGTTAGAATGAGAAAAAAGAGATTCTCCAAGGAAACAGATATATAAGAGGGAGATAGAGTGATAAGCACGTTAATAAAAGAAAAAGGTAGGAATATAATGGGCATATTAGGAATAATTGTAGTATTACAATTAATTTAAAAATGTTCTGCGATAAAAATGTACTGTAGAGTTCAAACCTCTTATTTTTCAATGACCTGATGTTTGAGAGGTGCTTGATCAGGCAGTGACCCAAGAAAGGTGCTGTCCCACTACCTCCAGGTTGGGAATGATCAGTGCTTCTGGGCAGAGGCAGCCTGGTATTGATAGACGAGCAGATGCAGCACAGGCACCAGACACAGGGCCAGGGTGTGGCCCCGGGCACCAGACCAAGCTGTGGTGGGGGCACAGTACTGTGCTCAGTGATGGAGACACTGGGCCCGACAGCCCAGGCAGGCCTGAGCTCCACACTGGGGCTCAGGCAGTCAGAGGTGGCTGCCCTTCCCCAGAGACGCTGCAAGGCAGCCCTGACAGGCCCAAGATTCCTGGCGGGGACCCAGGCCACTGCAGGCGGTCAGGTCGCTCCCTCTGAGGGATGCTGCAAAACTGCACTGAAGCACCCAAGATCCCTGCTGGGGCCGGGGACCCAGGCCACCGCAGGTGGGAGCTCTCTCCAGGAGATGCCGTAAAATGGCGCCGGAAGACCAGAGCTCTGCTCTGAGGATTCAGGCAGACGCAGGAGGTTGTTCTCTCCCAGGGATGCTGTAAAATGGCACTGAAGGGCCCAAGATTCCTGCTGGGGCTAGGGACCCAGGCCACCGCAGACAGAAGATCTCAACAGGAGATACTTTTCTTTTCTTGATGTGTCTTTGTCTGGTTTTGGTATCAGGGTGATACTGACTTCATAGAATGAGTTTGGAAGGGTTCCCTCCTCCTCTATTTCATGGAATACTTTGAGGAGTATTGGAATGAACTCTTCTTTGAAGGTCTTGTAGAACTCAGCTGTGAATCCATCTGGTCCTGGACTTTTCTTTGTTGGTAGGCTTTTGATGACTTCTTCTATTTCATTGCTTGAAAATGATCTATTTAAATTATGTATATCCTCTAAATTTTAGTTTGGGTGGCTCATATGCCTCTGGGAATCTGTTGATATCTTCTTATTTTCTATTTTGTTGGAGTATAAGTTTTCAAAATAGCTTCTAATTATGTTTTGTATTTCAATAGTGTCTGTTGTGATATTTCCATTTTCATCACAAATTTTAGTAATTTGAGTTTTCTCTCTCCTTCTCTTCATTAGTGTGGTTACAGGTTTATCAATTTTGCTTTTTTTTTTTTCCAAGAACCAACTTTTTGTTTTGTCAATTTTGAATTGTCTCTTTTGTTTCAATTTCTTTGATTTCCACTCTTCTTTTAATTATTTTCTGTCCTCTACTACTTTTGGTGATGAACTGTTCCTCTTTTACTAGGGCTTCGAGCTGTAATGTGAGGACATTTATTTGTTGACATTTCATTCTTTTATTGGATGCGCTACATGCAATGAATTTTCCTCTTAGCACTGCTTTCATAGTATCCCAGAGATTTTGATATGTTGTATCTTTGTTCTCGTTGACCTCTAAGAATTTTTTTATTTCCCCCTAATGTCTTCTGTTATTCATGCATCATTCAATAGCATATTATTTAATCTCTAGGTGTTGGAATAGTTTCTGTTTTTTATTTTATCATTGATTTCTAATTTCATTCCATTATGGTCTGATAGAATACAAGGTAGTATATCTATCTTTTTGTATTTGCTAAGAGTAGCTTTGTGGCATAACATATGGTCTATTTTAGAAAAGGATCCATGAGCTGCTGAGAAAAAAGTTTATTTGCTTATTGATGGATTCTATATATGTCTGTTAAATCTAAGTTAGCGATTATGCTATTGAGTTCTATGGTTTCTTTGTTTAATTTCTGTTTGGAAGATCTATCCAATGGTGAGAGAGGTGTGTGAAAGTCACCCAGTACGATTGTGTTTTGGTCTATTTGGTTCCTGGAATTAAGAAGGATTTGATTGATGTGCATGGATATGCCATTTTTGGGGGTATAAATATTCATGATTGTTATGTCTTGCTGATTTATGCTTCCCTTAAGCAGTATGAAATGCCCTTCTTTATCCCTTCTAACTAATTTTGAGTTGAAGTCCACTTTATCTGATATGAGGATGGAAACCCCTGCTTTTTTACTGAGTCTATGTCATGGTAAGTTTTTTCCCATCCTTTCACCTTTAGTCTGTGGGTATCTTTTTCTATGAGATGCATCTCTTGGAGGCAGTATATTGTTGGGTCTTTCTTTTTAATCCAATCTGCCAGTCTATGTCTTTTGATTGATGAGTTCAGGCCATTAACATTCAGGGTTATTATTGAGATGTGATTCATGTTGCCAGTCATTTTGGTTTATTTTTGGCTTTTAACTTGACTTGGTTTCTCCTTTATTTGGCTATTACTTTAGGGTAGTTCCTCCCTAAACTGACTTACATTGTTGTTCTTCATTTCTTCCTCATGGAATATTTTGTTTAAAATATTCTGTAGTGCTGGCTTTCTATTTGTAAATTCTTTTAGCTTTTCTTTATCATGGAAGGATTTTATTTCATCTTCAAATCTGAAGGTAAGTTTTGCTGGGTATAAAATTCTTGGTTGGCATCCATTTTCTTTTGTAGCTCAAAATATGTTCTTCCAGGCCCTTCTTGCTTTTAGGGTCTGTGTTGAGAAATCTGCTGGTAATTGTATTGGTTTCCCCCTATATGTAATCTGATGTTTTTCTCTCACAGCCTTTAAAATTCTATCTTTATTTTGAATGTTAGGTACTTTCATTATAATGTGCCTTGGTGTTGATCTGTTCTAGTTTTGTACATTTGGTGTCCTATAAGCCTCTTATATTTGATTTTCCATTTCATTCTTCAGAAGTGGGAAATTTTCTGATACTATTTCATTGAATAGATTTTTCATTCCTTTGGTGTGTATCTCTGTGCCTTCCTCAATCCCAATAACCCTCAAATTTGGTCTTTTCATGATATCCCATAATTCTTTTTGGCTTTGTTCATGACTTCTTACCATCTTCTCCGTTTGGTCAACTTTATTTTCAAGATTAAATATTTTGTCTTCAATGTCTGAAGTTCTGTCTTCCAGGTGATCTAGCCTGTTGCTTATGATGTCTATTGAGTTTTTAATTTGGTCTATCGTTTCCTTCATTTCCAGGTGTTCAGTTTGTTTTTTTTCAGAATCTTTATCTCTTTATTGAAATGATCTTTCACTTCCTTTAATTGTTCATTTAACTGTTGATTGGTGCAATCATTCATTGCCTGCATTTGCTCTCTCATCACATCGTTTGCTTCTCTGATCATTTTAATTATGTACACTCTGAACTCCCTTTCTGACACTTCTTCTGCCATGCTATCATTGGATTCTGTTGATGTAGCATCTAGGTTTGTTTGAGATACTTTCTTCCCCTGTTTTCTCATGTTGCTCCTGTATCTTCTCCTCTATCCTTGAGAATCTGAGGTATTGTAGCTTCCCCTCTATAGGCTGTGGTGTACCAACAAGTTTCCAATACCTCACCTCCTAGTCTTCAGTAACACTAGATCATGGACTGGGGCCAGGGTAGGATATGTCTGGGCCTCTGGGCTGGTTCTCTTTGCAGCTCCCCCCTCCCTGCAGAAGTCCCAGGGGAGCACTCAGGGCTGATGTACCAGGTGCAGAGGTTTCAGGCCTCTGCATTGGGCTGAGCCTGATGTCTGTCTCTGTGCCTATCTCCCAGACCTGGAAGACTCACGGGACTTGGCTTAGTGGATCCCAAACCTCTGAGCTGAGCCTCCCTGAGTGGGACACTCAAGTGTCCACTGTGCCCACTCACCAAGTGTCGAGGTCTCCCTTCTGGGTTGTGCCAGCTGGGTTGTGCCCACTCACCAAATGTCGAGGTCTCACTTCTGGGCTGTGCCAGCTGCTCCCGCATGGAAATTCCACGGGAGCACTTAGGGCCGATGTACCAGGTGCAGAGGTCTTAGGCCTCTGCACTGGGCTGAGCCTGATGTCTGCTCTGTGCCTATCTCCCAGACCTGGAAGTCTCTATCCTTTTGTTTCTGTACACATTTTGCATTTAACATGACATTTTTAAAAAATTACAACATACTTCAAAACAAAAGCAGTAATTAGCTGATGCCATCCCCACTTTCACCTTGTGTACTCACATTCAATCCCTTAGTGGTTTCCATTCCTGGCAAATTACACACAGATCACCTCAACCTGGTGCACAGGGGCTTTGTCCTCCTAAAATCTTCCCCTTAAGACTAAGCTTTTTCTTTCCTTCTTCATCTCCAATTCAGTCTGCATTGAAGCAGTCTGCATTTTCCTGTCTCCTTTCCTTCACACTTTATTCTCTGAATTAAATACTTTTTCTTCCTACTATTGTATAACTATACCATATTAGTTTGTTTTCTGTTTCTGCCACAAAAACGTGAGACTGGGTCATGTGTGACGAAAAGGAGTTTATTTTGCTCATAGTTTTGGAGGATGACAGTAAAAATAGCATGGTTTCTGCCCTGGTGAAGGTTCTACTAGCTATATAACATCCTGGTAGACGGCATCATGGTGGACTATGTGCAACAGAAGGAGATATGGCTGGACAAGAAGCCCAATATAGAGTAAGGATGGATGGGCCAGCCTTGCGGTTTTTAGAAAACCTCTCAAGAGAACTAACCAGAGCCCCAAAAGAACTATACCAATTCCTTCCAAGGGCAGCACCATCACTGATGTAAATTACTTCTCATTAGCATCTCTTAAAGTTCCATGCCACCTCCCAAATACCACCAGACTGAGGACCAAGCTGCAATATGTGAACCTTTGGGGGGCATCCTCAAATGACATCCAAACTACCACATGTTCCTTGGCTATTACAGATAGGCTATTTCCAATATATTTGATCAGATGTGTATTTAAAATTTTTACAAAATTTTCGCAAAGTTTATCACTCTTTACTTAAGGCATTAGAAAGGATCTATACGTTGAACAAGTGTGGAAAATGGAAATGGCATTTAAATACCAGTTTTGTTTCCTTCCAGCTTCAAACACTCAACCCAGGGCAGACAATTCTCTTGAACAGCTCATTCTACCAAGAAGATGGATGAACTTGACCATGAACTGAGAATTATTGCTACCAACCATTGGCACAAATATTTTCAAGTTGCATGATTTGAACTTTGAAGTTACAAAGGCACAAGCTTGGAACAATGGATAGGGTTGACTCCTCTATGCTCCTCTTCCCCAGCAAGACTTATGTATTAAGGCTGAATTCATCTTGGAAAGTTTTCAAAATAAGAGGACTGGGTCTTGGTCTATCATTCACTTACGTATCAATTATAAATCCCAACCAGATGAATGACAGTCTAAATTTTACTGTCTGAATTTCTTTGTCCTGCTTCTCTAGCAAGTTAAAAACAAAAGTGTTATTTGCTATTTACTCCTCCAATCTGTTCTCCTCCTTTGTCTTCCTGTTTTCCCAAGGAGGCTGGTTCTTGCAAACTGCCTTACCCAAATTCCTCTGACAGTTGGCTTCTGATTGGGCTCAACTAATGGGAAACCCTGACCGAGAGGAAAGGAGGAAAACATGAGAGAGGTCACGATATTTCCTTGAGTTTCTTCTGTCTTGGCTCCCCATATCTACAGGTACCATTACCCTGACCAGTGGTCTCAAAGACAACTCCACCCCACCTCTTAGGCATGAGTCACAGCAATTTTCTGCTGCTGCTCTCATTTATCTGAGTGCTCTTGTTCTTAAGTAAGATCTCACTTCTGTGTCTCTTTCTTAAAGTCCTTCTATTTGAACCCCATGGGATGAAATCTCTTTAGTAGAAGACTGATACTATTAGAAACAGAACATTGTTCTCACCAATCACACTAACAAAAACAGATTTTATCTAATCCATTGTATATTTTATAACCAAATGGTTTCACTTTGTAAACAAAAACTGAATCAATATAACTGTTTTTTATTGTACTTTTATTTTGTTTTTGTTTTTTGTAAAAATGAAATGTGTATTTATATATATAAAAGTATACTTATATGTGTGTCTATGTATAGGTAAACACACACAAAATCTCAGGATAAACAAATCTCAAATATACATTTTAAAGACAGTTTCATCTCAATCGAGGTAAGACAACACTAGACTATGTTTTAGTAAGTTTTGTTTGTTTGTTTGTTTGTTTGTTTGTTTTGTTTTGCTGCAGTGACTAAAAGATCTGACCAGAACAACTTTAGGGGAGGAAAAGTTTATTTGGGGGCTCATGATTTCAGAGGTTTCAGTTCATAGACAGCTGGCTCTATTCCTCAGGGCTCACGGGGAGGCAGAACATGATGGTGGAAGAGTGTGGCAGAGGAAAGCAGCAGCACATATGATGATCGGAAAGCAAAGAGAGACTCCACTCCCCAGATACAAAATATATACCCCAAAGGCATGCCCCTCAGGGACCCACCCCCTCCGGGCACACCCTAGCCACCTTCATTTTCTGCTCACTTAATCCCATCAAGGGATTCATTCCCTGTTTGGGTTAAGGCTTTTATGATCTAGTCATTTCTCTTCTAAACTTCCTTGCACTGTCTCACATATAAGCTTCTGGGGGACACCTCACATCCAAACTATAAGAGACTATGACTCATCTTTCAAGGTAGAATTCACAACATGTTGATTTCCCTTGGCAGAATTGGATGAATTCTTTTATTCTTCCCCTGTTTTCTCACACATAACCAACTGTTTCATAATTGCTCCTCTAACTACCCCAGCATCTGTAAATGGAAAATTGCACAGCCATGGAAATGATGCTATACAGCATAAGAATGTTGTGCAACATAAGACATGTCAGGTTCATGGTTCAATCCCTGTGTATTTCATATGTATGTTCAAATACTATATATCTTACTGCAACGTCATGCATTTTCATAAGGACTGTTTTGTGCCATTTGATATTATCTCACATTCTCTTTAACTTACTTGGCCCCTCATCCTCATTTCATTGACCCTGATTACATTTGGCTGCCTGTGTTTAGCCACCTTGGTGCTGCTCCCAGTAATCGACCCCTTCTCAGTAGGCAAGCCAATCTTAGCATGCACATAGGCATGGAGAACCCCACAGCTGGTGGAACCATCTGGCCACATGTCTTTATTTGGCACATATGCCTAAGTCTTGCTATTTTGTTATAATCAGAAAGACCCTTTGAGCCACAGTCTGCTCCTTTGTATTTGTGTCCTGGATACTTGGCATGCCATAGACAGTTAATATCAGTTAAATATTTAATCAAAGAATTTTCAATAAAAATTAATTGCATGACCAAATTTATGCTTGAAAAGTAAAGCTGTTATGTAACATAAGAATTCTAACTTTATAGTTCAATCCTCATTTATTTCCTACATTACGTTCAAATACATTCACTGAATTCTGCATTCTTGTGTTTTCTAATCTATCTCTTTACCCTACTTTTTATTGCAGAGTTAATCCTGTCAGCAGACATTGGAAGTTTTTGACTAAATGGAAAGATCACTGCTGTTAAATAGACAGCATTTAAAGCTTTTTCTGAGGCAGCTGCTGGCAAGCTCAAGACTAATGAGAAAAAACAGCTGAAGAAATTCTCCCAGATGAGTTTATGTCCCTAAGTGATGGATTTTTCAATGGTGCAATGTTCCAACATGGTAATGGACAGTGAATTCTCAGAGAATCGTCAAGTACATTCTGAACAAGTAAACAGCAGGACATATTCTTTAAAGAGTGTTGAGCCACAGTGAACCTCCAGAGAACTCTGATATCTTGATTTATTTACTAGCTTTCTTCCTTAGAACCAAAGGATGATGAAAACAAATATATAAGCAGTGAGTGTCTATGGTCCATTGTTCACAAAATTATTAATTCTGTGATGTTTCTAAGGATATGTGCAAACAGCAAGAGAAGGAACTAGTGAACTTTGAAGAAGTCACTTTCAGTAAATTTCAAAATGATATAGAAAGAATGGAAAATAATACCCTGCTGTCTAGATAAATTTACTGGAGACACCACAAAGATGAGTTTATTACGGAAGAGTTGGGTGGTGATGGTATAATGTAAGTGTCCCTCCATGTAACACCGAGCTTTCAAAGTGGTAACCAGCATTATCATTGGGAAAACAGAAATGTTTCAAAAGTGAGAAATTATATGCACATTTTTAGAAAAGCAACATCTGAGAATTCTGTGCCCAGAGAAAATATGGGTATTTTGTTCCTTTAAAACTGAACTTCTTACCCTTCCTCCTGGTGCCTGTCAGAGAACCCCTAATAAGCCTTTCCACTCTGGTTGGCCCAAACTGTCCAATGTCTTCCTATTCCAAAATGCACTGTTTTAAGGATCTAGGCAGATGCTTTCTCCTCTACAAGTATTTCCTTGACCTCTACCTAAAATAAAATTTCTCCTACTGTTGAATCCCAGAGGACACCATTACCTACTTCTCTATTAACAAAACTCCCACCCTTCCACACCTAAATATAGAAGGACCAGGTGACCAGTGAGGGACGAAAGTGAAGCTGACAGCCACTGAAAACACAATCCCACACAGACTCCAGAGACCAGAGAAACCTAAGATGGAAAGTGAAGTAAATACCAAAACTTGAGGAAAAGAAAAAAAAAGTCAGCAATCTGGAAGCCAGAGCATGGGAATAACTAGAATGTGAAGAGCATTGGAAGAGAAAGGCACAGAGGAGAGGAGAGATCTCGTCATGATTATGGTTTGTTTGTTTCACTGCATGGTTAGCTAAGGACCATATGGCTATATAACTGGTCAAATGTAGACCACAGGCATAAGGTCAATAGAACCCAATAAAATCTCAGAAACTTCTATGTTTCATCGGCTAGAAAGCAGTTCTGAAACATTCTGGAGCATTCAACAGCATTTGTATGGTGGGGGATAGAATCTCATCATTCTAATTTCTTTGCCCCTTAGGGTTACTGTATTCTCAAAAATAAGAGGCCCTGAGCTGTACTGGAACCAGGCGTTAGTCATCAAAATATGGCCTACTGACATGGCCAAAGATATATTACCAACACTCTTGGGAAGTCTGTCACTCTTCTTACTACTTCCAGGATCCAGCATGGTAGAGATGATCTGTGGTATAGATATCTGGTAACTGAGGAGGCCCTAGTTGCATGGAACAATGCCTTTTGTGTGAATAAGGGTGATGAATTTCTGTAGGAAAATTCTACAATAATCAAGGGAGTTAGTCCATTTGTAAGACCAGTTCCTATGGAACTGTTCTCCTAAGAGTTTGTAGACATGTTCTGACAAGTGGTACCCTAAATTCATCATGCATGCAGCAGCAGGTATATTCAGTTAATATATATACCTACAAACCAATAAAATATCAAAGCTATTAATTATGGCTAAGAGCTACAGAACAATACCACCTTTGTGAAAATATCTTTCATCATTCAGGTGGTTCTATGCACAAGGTCATTGATGAAGGTGCATTTGGTTATATTTCATAGGCACCTGAAGAGTGGAAGCAGGAGCATTAATTTATTTTTAAGAGCAGATATAGCAAGACCAATATTGGAAAATGACATGTCACTTATAGGGCCACTGGAAATCCCCCAATGTCACATTCAAGATTTTGTGTAGGCAAAGGGACCTTCAAGATAAAATTAACTCTTCTATAATTAACAGAACTCTACGTCTCATATGCAAATACATTATAAATCTCAACTAAATATATTTTGTTATTTACTACCCTAAACAAATGTACGACATCATTATAGATTCTAAACTTTAGTTCATTGAATAACATGATCTCTTTCAAAATATTGTATCAACAACTTTTTCAAATAGCTATTGTTGGAGGAGGCTACCTACCATGGTCTCTGAGGTTCCCTGCTTGTTCTTGCTGTATGTACTGAGAATCCTGGCCCTTTTCTTAGTATTGTGCTTGTAGTGAGCAATGAGGAGGGATGAGTTAATAATACATCTTACCCCTCTCCCTCACATAAAGAGTAGGTTTGCTAACTGCTCCATATAAATTAGATTTCTCAGGCTCAGTCTTACCCCTGGTACCCATCCCCATTCAAGGACAGGCATCTTCTAGACCTACTTATGTATTGACCTGTGAAATTTGGAGAGAAGAGGAGCCAGTACAAGCCAACATGAAATTCTTGTGCTGAGTAATAAAGTCCTCTATCTCTGGTACAAGAGTATCATGTCTTCTGTGTTCAACCATGAAACAGTAACAGGCTAACATATTAGGTTGCAATTAATATAAAATCCTAGACTTTTCATAGACTTTCAATCACTTGAAATCTAGGACTGCAATTCCACTTTATTCTTCACACTTAATATCCTGAAATCATTATAAAAAAAGCATTACTTTAAACTCTAAGACTGTGCTTTCCTTCCCACATGCCACCTAGATAGAACAATCATGAGTGACAGATATCTGGTGCTAGCTGGGAAGACAGACTGACATTCTGAGAGAAACATCTTCTGGTCCTCACATCTCACTCATTTGGAGATTATTCCATAGCTTAGCTAGGAAATATGTGAGGCTAAAATACTTTTCTGCCCCTTGCCCAATCTTACTACAATATGGAACTAGAGTTCCTTAGGCATTATCCCTGCTCTGTGGCTGAGAGCTGGACCAAGCGTGGGCAGCATGAACATGGGCTGTCTACTGTGTCTCATACTCAAAGAGAACATTGTTAGATCAGAGAATGGAGCAAATTTATAAAGGATTGGTCTTATGAGGGTGACAGGTTTGGAACAGACTCTCTGGCTCTTTTTTGAATCAGGACTGAAAGCCAATTTGTTCTACTCTTACTGTTGAACTGATTGAGTTATTCCTATTCCCTGGAAAAGTGAGAAAAAAGTGTGTATGCCACCCTCAGGATTCCCATACCATTCTAAGAGGAGCTAGTCTCCATCTACAGAAGGTGTAACCAACATCAATCTACTGCTCACAGGAAGGAACATGAGAAGTAACCTTTGCAGAACCCGTGAAAACCTCAGTCACATGATATCGCTGTTCTCTTGGGCCTGTATCAAGAAATCTGGGTATTTCTGGATCTGGCCTCCATATTCCAGAACAGGGAGCAGGACTATCCCATTGGCCCCTGATAGCCTGCCCCTGAACAGTCCATTGAGCACTTAGTGGGGTCCATAACATGCAGTATGACTGGATTGTCTGGCTTCACAATGCATTTTTAGATACATAGAGTGAATCACTGAGACAAGGAAAAGGGATTTATTCATCCCAGGTATAGACCGCACAATATGGGGTGGGATAGAGGAAGAATTCTGACTACACAGAGGAAGTGAAATAGAGATGTCCAACCAAAATAAAGGCTTAGGGGAGGAGACATCACCATGGACTGAGGTGAAAAGTCCAGGAGGCAACATTTCTAATGGGAGAAATCCGCATCTAGAACTCTCCCCACCCGGGGCTCTGGAGTGGGAGATGCTGGGAGGAGAACTTGGACCTGGAAGAGGGGCTTGATCTGGCATCTGGTCACAATAGCATATTTCCTTCACCCTTCTTTGTGAACCCTTTCTTCCCATTTCCTCTAATTATTTGTTCTTCTCTAGTTTTATCCCTCCTCCCCTTAGTCCTCACTTTTCAAAAAGGGCTTCCTTTTTTTTTTTCTTCTTTTAAATGTTGGTCTCCTCGGCATTTGTATCTATTTTCTTCTTTCTCCACACTTCCTCTTTAATTGATGCCAACCTCTTCATAATTTGGATGTCGTAATCTATCTCTACTTGCCAGATATTTCCTCCCTGTCCTGATCTCCCTGCTACTGACCAAGGTACATACTCAATCTTCTGTTGAGCCACTTTCAATTTGGCTTCTAATTATCCCCCTCGCCCTACCCCTATTTTCCCACTGCTAGTCAAGGCCCCAGCATTGTCACTCAGACTATGGCAGCCAGCTAATATTGGGGTTTGGGGTCCTCCATTTCCAATTGAACCTTGGCAGACCCCAGAGCTATTTTCTTAAAATAAGTCTTTTTTATTGCCATTGATAACCCTTCTCAATTGTTCCCTGTTAACCATTGAAGACTTTAAACAATGTTGTACCCTCAAAGATTCTGAGAGAGATCCTACGAAATTTACTTGCTCAAGGAACATTGAAGAAAACCTCCTGAGAGAGAGTCTCCATCTAATTTGCTGCTGGAGTGAAGTGGACTCTCTGAAGCATGGCCCTAAAGGACCTTCATGGCCATGCCCTATCTTCCTGTCCAGGTTACAAACCTCAGCATGCCCTGGCTCAGTCGTGTTCCAGCAACTCTTACACACACTGGTATTCTCAGGGTTTGCCTGGCAGGTATTGTCTCCATCTTCCAACACTCTTCCTGCTAGACATTACCTCTTTGCTCCTCTGCCCTAGCCTCTGTCCTCACATCCCTAAGATACTGAGAGGGAGCATTCCCTGTCTTCCTTGCTTCACTGGTTCTCAAAGCACCAGTCCAAGCATTTTGAGTTTCAGACCCTAAAGGAAGATGCAGGCTTTCCTACTTGAGAACAAACTCACCATTATTCTATGTGAGAACACCAGAAAAGCTGCCTAAAGACCAAACTAGAGTATAAACCTGCTGCCGCTCTGTCTGGGACCTCCTCAGTCAGGGTTGAAATCAGAGTTCTAGGCTATAAACCTCAGTGAGATAGCACCCCACCTTCTGCTATGGATTCCATCAAATCAGGGCAACAAGTAGTGAGGAGAAGGATGGGTAAGTGTAATTTTTCTGCATGATCATTTGGCAATATATAGAAGGAAACTGAATATTTTTGCTTTTCTATCTAAACATCTATTTAGAAATATTCAAAGGAAATAATCTGAAATGTGTGCCAAGATTGAGGCACCAGAATATTAACCACATAAATTTTTATAATGATACAAATGTGATGTATATGTATGTGTGTGTGGGAGTGTTCTTGGCTTCTAATTTTAACATAGCCACTTAGTTATCTAAATGGAAATTAAAATAGTACCTCTGTTACACTGGGTGACTGAAAGGGCTATTCTGTATGTAAGTGAGCACATCTATGCACCCAGTGGGAAGGTCGGGTGAAGGACACTATTTCTGAAGGTGGTCCCAAAGTCAGCTGCTGAAGAGACTTGATCTGTTCATCTTGCCGAAGTCCACTTTCCATTTTGTCAAGAACCCTAAATCTCATTGTGCATGTAAATAAATCAGCTTTATACTAATAAATAGAATAACAAAATAGAATATTCCACTTTCTTCACAAAGTTCCCAGATTGGCCAACGGTACCACAGTGTTTCTTGGGAGTAGTGGAAATGAATGATTCCAAGAGCCCTCCCCCAACAAAAAAAATCAACCCTTTGGAACAACTCCTAATGTATAGCAATAGCTGAGAAATTCTAGGTATTTTCATTGTAATTTGATTTCCTATTTTTGCCAAAATAAAATTATTTTGTAAACACCATTTTGTAACTTATTTAGTTTATTAGCAGTATTCCATATTAATAAATATACAACTATGTCATCAGTTTTTAACTGCTATTAATGCTTCATACCTTTCATTTTGTTTGAAACAGCCATTTATTAGTACACTCTCATTAATTTTAATTAAGTTTAATTTCTCTGTTGTTGGACATTTAGGTTATTTTTAATGTTTTGCTAGGTGAATAAGAAAAACATCTTCGGAACCAAATTTCAATGTTATTAATTTCTGTTAATTAAACTTAATTTTTATTTACATACATTGAGAAGAAGAATAAATGAGTTTCAAAATTTCTTAGTCAACCTCCTCCAAGGACCTTTATTACTCTTTCGCAGAAACACATAAGATAAAAACAGAGATCCACTCTGAGGCTAAGTTCTAAAAAAGTTGGCGCCACACTTATTTGTCATGAGTTACAATCCCATGTTTTTATGACAGCCAGTATTTTAGTTAGCAATGAATTATTTCCATCATAACTAAAATGTAATAAAATAAAAACAGAAAGGTAAGAAATATTGAACAAGAAAAGGCATAGTGGTAGCAAACTGAGCAGAGTTAATCTCTCAAAGAGCAAGACGCAACAGACTGTATTCTGTTAAATCTCAAAGGAATTCATCCAGAAACAGCAACTTGTTTGATCTTTCCAAACCCTATTCAGGGAGAGAGAAAACGAGAAAATGCCTTATTGCATTACGCTCTATGTTAACGAAAGGCGTGCCTAAAGGTTGAAAGCCGCTCCCCACTGGGTCCCCAGTTCAGGCTCCTTGAATTTTGGGAACATCTGTGAAGCAGCACTCCTTTTACCTTGAGTGGTGCTTGAACACTCAGAATAACTCCTGTTAAGTGGCATTGTGGTTTAGATGTGAGGTATCCCCCAAAAACTCATGTGTGAACCAATGTGAGAATGTCCGGAGGTGAAATGGTTAGATTGAGCATTGTAACCTAAGCAGTGAATTAATCCACTGATATGAATTAATGGGTCATTACTATAGGCAGGTAGAGCGTGGCTGTAGGAGGTTAAGTCACTTGGGGTGTGCCTTTGGAGTATAGATTTTGTTCCTGCTGAGCGCAGCTCTCTGTTCTTCCTCAGGGCTGTGTCCTGAGCTGTTTTATTCCACCATGTCCTTCTGCCATGATGTTCTGCCTGAACTTAGACCCAGAGCTATGGAATCAACCATTGATCTGTGGACTGAGATCTTTGAAACCATGAACCAAAATAAATATTTCCTCCTCTAGTTGTTCTTTTCAGGTCTTTTGGCCACAGTGTCAAAACAGCTGACTGAAGCAGGTGGCATCTCCCTGCATCACACCAGGTGGCCCCTCCCTGCATCACACCAGGTGGCCCTTCCCCACTGACCCCTTCATCACCATCACAACCTGATAAAAGACACGTTACAGGTACTGGTGGGACCAAAGGCTGGCTGAAGAGCTGAGGGCAGACAAGTGCCCTGTGCATAGAGTTAAGTTCAGGAAGCAGCAGACACCCAGCCAGAGCCTGATCCTGCCCACTCCCCTCCCGTAGTCCTGCTGCCCTGAAGGTCACACCTCTCAGTGTCCTCTCCACCATTATGATGGCCTTTTTCTTTGGTGTCCTCTAATTTGAAGACTTTGGCTCAGACTCTGCAGAGATCTTGGGTTGCACACCCAACATTTCCCCCCGCCCCACAGCAGATGTTCAGTGAAACCATCCTCCTGGAGGGACCCCATTTCTAGAAAGCACACCATGAGCAATGCCCCTACATCTCAGGAGACCTCCATCTTCTTTTTGAAGGAAAACATTAAGCAGTTAGCTTTAATGAACATTTGTGGTCCAGGTTCTCCAAACAAGAAACCCTTCAAAAGATGGCCTGAACCACATTTATCCTGAAGTGGGAAAGCCATCTTACATAATACACTACTGACTCATAGAGCAACACAATATGCTATGAGCATTTAAAATCATCTGTTTTTGAAGACAAAAATGTGCTTTGAACCTTTTCTTTCATCTTTCTGGATTGCTGATATTCATTGGTCATCAAACTGTAGTGAAGGGGAATTAAAGATTACTTTATGCTCTTATTTTTGATTGGAAATTCATTTTATTCTCTTTGATATCTTGCTTTATTTGTCTATATTAATTTGTTTTTCTGAAACAGGAAGTTTTGAAACACTTTGTTTAAAGGGTCATGGAAAATATTGAAGATCTTCCCTGTCCACGTGCATGCCGTCACCTTCACACACCCTTGAAGGACATCCAAAGAAGGCTAACTTCTGGATGGGTTAGGCTCACTCAGGAGAATTCAGAGTCATTCCCTTATCTCACGGTCATCACTCCCTCCCTTCAAGGTCCTGGCCACTCCTTGGGAGGATGAAGTGTCTTTGAGGAGATCATTAAGTCACACAGGTTGAGTGGAGCTTTCTTTGTTCTAACTTGTAGAGAGGATGCTCTGCCCAGGACTTCCCACTCTGGACCTTGAAATGCTGAAACACTGCCCCAGGATTCCACAACCAAACGACTTCAGGTGTTGGTGTTTCCCCAGATCTGGTGATGTTATTGCCTTCTCTTTCTCTCTTGCCTTTCACTTTTGCTTTGGCTCTTGATTCATATCATTACTGAAATAAACAATATCTTGTATAAAGAGAGTGTCTTTATTTTCTATGGGCTCTGACCTGCCAAATGCACCAACTGCACACATACGTGACACTTTAATGTTACAATATTATGAATGAACTGTTACCGATTTTAAAAATGAAATACTAACATTGTCACTGTGTGTGAAACTGCCAATGACTTTGACTCCTCCACATGTCCTGACATGCAGACAATGATGAGTACCTTTCCTTCACATATGATGTGGTGCTGATGCAAGTCACGTGTCTTGTTCTGGATGAGTAGAAACACTGCTGATATAGAACTCTTTTCAGAATCAGATAAGCCTCAGGGTGGCAGATGCTATCCACAGTGCAGACAGCAACACAAACAGGCTAAGAACTGGGACTGCTGGGCTCTTTCCTGCATTTATTGACTGAACTCATCGGCTTAGTCCCCACCGTGACATATGCATGGTACTCGAGGTTGGGAGCATGAGCTGATAAAGAAGGAAGGAGCAAGAGAAAAGGCATTGTCTTTGACTTTAAGGATGAAGAAACTCAAAATCAGGTGGGGAAGAAGACATAAATTAAGGAACAAAATCTATAAAATAGCCATGGTGATGATGACAAGAAGTAAGGGGAAATATATATGCTAAGAGTGGTATAGCCATGATGGTGGGGGCAGAACTGATGTTCTGAGCATAAAGTAGGGCATGTGCAAATGTCCTGTAGTGCAATGGAATGCAGTGAAATGAGAAGATGGAAGATCATGGTGTTGAGAATGTGGTGGTGAGGAGGGCAAGGTGGCAGACAAGGCTGTGAGACAGGTGTGGGTGTGTAAGTGTTGTGGTTTGGAACTGAAGTGTCTCCCAAAAGGTCACATGTAAGACAATGCAAGAGGTTTCAGAGGGGAAATGATTGAATTATCAATGAGTGGATTTCTGATGAGTGAATTATCCCCTGATGGGATTAACTGAGTGGTGACTGGAGGCAGGTGAGGTGTAGCTAGAGGAAGGGGGTTATTGGGAGCATGGCTTTGGGGTATATATTTGTATTTGGCAAGTGGAGTGCTCTCTCTCTCTCTCTCTCTCTCTCTCTCTCTCTCTCTCTTTCTCTCTCTCTCTCTCTGTCTCTGCTTTCTGATCATCATGTGAGTTGCTTCCCTCCATCACACTCTTCCACCATGATGTTCTGCCTCATCTAGAGCCCCGAGGAATGGAGCTGGCTGTCTGTGGACTGAAACCTCTAAAACCACGAGCCCTCAAATAAACTTCCTCTTCTGCAGTTGTTCTGGTCAGGTTTTTAAGTCACAGCAGCAAAAAAATTGATTAAGACAGAAAGACTCTGTAAGGGCTTGGCAGGGAGTTTTACCTAAATCTTAACTCCAAAAAGAATTAGAAATCACTAGTTGATATCATGGTGTTCCAAGGAACTTGGAAAGTCTTTGGAAGGGACTAGGAAGCCCGGTCTTCACAAAGGTAGAGATGTAATCAGATCTGAGTCTCAGAAATGGCACTATTTTGTGTGTCAAAAGTGTATAGGAAGAGGAAAAACTAATATCACATTAGCCTCCTATCATTATTATAACAAATTAGCACAAACTTGGTGGATTTAAAACCACAGAAGTCTGACATTGGGTTTCCCTAGTATTTTAGTCATCTTTTTCAATGGTGTGACTCAAAGACCTGGCAAGAAAAATTTTAAAGGAGGAAAAGTGTATTTGGAGGCTCACGGTTTTAGAGAATTCAGCCCATAAACAGCCAGTTCCATTCCTCAGGGCCCAAGGTGAAAAAGAACATCATGGCAGAAGTGTGGTGGAGGAAAGTGGCTCAGGACATCATGCAGGAAGCAGAGAGAGAGAGCTCTGCTCAACAAGCACAAAACCTAAACCCCAAAGGCACATCCCCAGGGACCCACTTCCTCCAGTCACACCCTACCTGTCTTCAGTCACCACTCAGTTAATCCTTATCAGGCTATTAATTCACTGGTCTGGTTAAGACTCTCATAGCTTAACCATTTCACCTCTGGACATTCTTGCATTGTCTCATTCATGAGCATTGGGGAGACACCTCACAACCAAATCATAGCACCTCAGCTTGACTCAAGATATTGGGAAGACCACACCCCTTCTGGAGGCTACAGAGGAGAACAGACTTCCTTGTCCCTTCCAACTTCTAAAAGCACCAGCATTCTTTGGTGCCTGGCTCTGTCTTCCATCTCTAAGGCACATAATTCCAACCTCCACTCCCATCCTCACAGTTCCTCTCTGTCTCCACTGCTTCCCTGTTTCCCAAATACTCCATTGATGACTCTGAGCCCACCTAGATAATTCAGGATATCTCCCCATCTCTAGCTCATTTACACCTGAAAAGTCCTTTTTGCCATGTGAAGTGAGGTATTCCCAGGTTCCAAGGATTAGGAGGAGTCTTTATTTCACCAACCACTGGCAAACAAGTAATAATAAACATCAGCCAGGTGAGAAATGAGGTTGCTTGGACTGTTATATGTTCCATGCAGACAGACTTAAAAAGGGAAGGTATGAGGGATATTTAGAAGGCAAAGTAGATAGGACTTCATAAGACACTGGATGTGAAGGATAAGAGGAATGAAGTGCTAAAAGTAACTCTCATCACACCCTTCAATTACAATGAGTCCTGATAGCATGATAGTTCCATTTGTAAGGGATCAAGGTGTGGCGAGAAAGTTAATGAATTAGATTTTGGTTATATTGAATATAAAATCCTTGAAGTCATGCTAAGGGAGATTCTAAGTGGGTATTTAGATAAGAAGATCTAGAACTAAAAAGAAATTTGACCACATTATAAATCTAAGATATGGGTTATTAAATTGACATCACTGCTAAACGGACAGTATTATAGGGTGCATTTTAAATATCACTTACAAGTCCTTATGCTAAAGGCTTAGTCACCAGCTTGTGGCTCTATAAAGTGGTGGTACCTTTAGTAGGTGGGACCTAATGGAAGGAAGGTAGGTCACTGGGGTGTGCCCTTGGTGGGGATGGTGGGGCCCTGGGCCCTTCATCTGTCTCTCTGTCTTCCAGGTGCCATGGGGTGAGCAGCTATGTTCTAATACCTATTCTCCACCATGATGTTCTGCCTCACCATTGGCCTAAAGTGATCGGCCAACTGACTGTGAACTGAAACTTCCAAAATAATGAGTTGAAATATATTATTTCTCCTTTTAATTTGATTATCTCAGGTATTTTATTACATCAATGGGAAGTTCACATAAGCAGCATACAAGGTGGAGTACGGGGGAAACTGGGCAAGTCCTGAATGTATTTTTTTAAGGGAGAGGATAAATAAATGTTAATATTAGTCAGTCACCATGGTAGTAGCTTCCATTTCTGTCCCATTTTATCCCACAGTAATACTATGAAGTCAGGGATATCAACCTGAATTTAGTAAAATGGAAATTCAAAGTGTTCAAGTGATGATGGAGTGTGTTTGTGGGAGTTGTACCCGTCGCCCCAAAAAAGATATGTTGAAGTCCTAACCTCCAGCACCTGTGAATGTGACCTTATTTAGAAACAGTCTTTGCAGATGTAATTAAGCTAAATGAGGTCATTAGGGTGTGCCCTAATCCAGAATGACTGGTGTCTCTGCAAGAAAAGGAAACACAATGTGGAGATCAATGCATGCACAGAATGCACCAGAGAGGTAGAGATTGGAATGATGCATCTATTCTCAGGTCAAGGAATGGAATGCAAAGCGTTGGTGGCCAACATCAGCAGCAAGAATAGGTGCAGGATGATTCTACCCAAGGTCTCAGAAGGAGTGCAACCCTGCCAACACGTTGATTTTTGTACTTCTAGACTATAGAATTGTGGTAGAATACATGTTTGTTTCTTTAAGCTATTCAGACTACGATACTTTGTTATGGCAGCTCCCAAACTAAGACTTAAAACCTAATTTAACTTCATAATTCCAATTTTTATTCTACCATTTCCCTTTCGACAAGATCTGGGATCGAGTGAAGACTTGTTTTCTCAGAGATAACTTCATCTGACGGTGTCCTCTTATTGTGGCAGTGGCAAGGGGATCTCCCTGGGGCCACTTTTAAAGATCAACAGACCCGCTCGTGAGACATCAAGCCTCATGATCCCGTCACCTCACAAAGGTCCCACTTCCTAAAACCATCACCTTTGGGGTTAAGATTTCAACATAAACATTTCCTGGGTGGACACAAACTTTCGGACCATAGCAACTATTCCCAACATGTAAAAGCATTTTGTTCTCAGTAGAGATTTTTCCAACAACCGAGGACAACTGGGAAAACCAAAAAGAAACTAGAATCTGACTGCTAATTGGAAAGAGATGAGCTGCCAGATCAAGCTAAAGATCATCTTCTTATTTTAGGTCATTATGTTTCAGAATTAAGAGGGAGAATCAGATGTGAACTGGAGAAATAGTTGTCATTTTTACTTTCTGGGTTAACTACTGAAGGGAAGATAAAAGAGTCAATTGGTAGATTCAAAGAGGAATCTATAATAATCTGGACCACAATAGTGGAATGGACAAAAAGAAAAGTTGAGATTTAAGAAAGATTTAGAAATGAATTTCATCCTAGACAGAACTCTCAAGTTTCAAGTTTCTACCTCTGTCTTCTTCCATTGTCTTAATCTTATGCTCAGGTATGTTCTTTTAAGCCCCCAGATTTTTGTCCCCTCCACTCCAAACACAAATCAGCAGCCAGTGGGTAAGGGCAGGGTGGAGATGTATCCTTGACAGGCCTTCTCCTGCACATGAGGTGCCTCCATCCTGAATGCCTGACCTCTCGCTCACAGGCATAAGTTTCAGTAACCACACTCCCTCCTGGAAGGAAATTTTTTGCAAAACTCATCCTGTTTCCAGTCCTAGTTCCATCCAAAACCTGAATATCTTTTTGAAAATCATCTGTAAAATAAAGAGTGTTCCTCTTTGCCCTGCAGTCACATAGAGGACATATAATCATAATCGCATCTGTCATAATGGTATTTTCTGCTTACACCTGACGGAGCAAGCACTCCCTTCCCCTGAGGCGCCAAGTTTCCATTAAGATCTTGTTACTAACTTGCTTGAGGGAAATGAAATTAAGATGATGTGTGGAGAATGTGTCCTAATGACTCCATTAACTACCCCTGGCCTTCTGGGACCCAGAGTGTGGGCATTTCCTTCTCCTTGTGGGCATTGTTGGTTACACAGGGGAAGTTCCACATTTCTTACTTTAAATAAGGAAGAGAAATGTATGCATCTTTCATGCATCTAAAAATGTGCAAATGTTTCCCTAGGAAAGAGCAAGTGGTTATGGAGTTTTTAAAGAGAGCACAAGAAGAATTCAGGTAGCTTTGCTAACTCTGAAGGACAGGGGCTCCACTGTTGCAGAAGATCATCAGCTTTGAGCTGAGAGATTTACAATCAGGGTATTTGTCTATAGTCTGGGTTTTGGAACAATGCACAGTGACTCTGCATTAATGAGCATGCACTGAAAATGATGTGCCATAACTGTGTTGAGAACTGGCCCAAACCAACAAGAAATTAATGTTGAGTGAATTAGAATAATTTACATTTTGCACTGGAGATAATGTGATGTTTAAGTTTGCAGAAGTTCCTGTTTCCATTTTCCACACTGTTTTTGTTGTTCTCTCAGCAAACATGTCCAGGATCATTCATACTGACTTTGGTCCCATTCTCTTGGAATACAATGATGCATCTGATTATGAAATTATTAAATTTCATGATATACAATGAAATAAATATGAAAATAGCTCTTTTAAACAATAAAGGCATATATAGGAATTAAGACACCCAGAGGAGGACATAACTCTGAGCCAAGGGGAGGTTTGAAGAAGAATTAAGAGAGGAAATAGTAATGTGCCTTGAAAAGCAGTTCTTGGAAGATAAGAGTACACACAGGCAGAGAAAACAGCAGATGCTGAACAGAGTTGTGCAAAAGCATGGCTCTGTGACCTTTGCTGGAGGTGGTGAGGGGGTCGTGGAACAGGCCTGTGATAAAAGGAGGCAAGGGAGAGGCAGGGAGGTCAGTAAAGGATTGATGAGCAGAAGCCTGCTATGATTCTGGGAACCAGTCTGGCTACATGGAGGGCTGCAGAAGGGTGGGCAAGCCAGTTGCTGAGGAGTCCAGGCAGACAGATGGGTCTACCCAGCAAGCACGAGATGAATGAGAGGAAGTGATGACAGGGCAGACTGTCTTCCTAGATTGCACACCTAATTGGGGTATGCCCCTGTTTCACCCCCTCTGTGTCTTCTCTTGCAGGTCAGAGGGCCAGCGCAGGTCTCATCAGACAGAGCCCAGGCCTGACTCTCTCCAGAACTCCCCTTCTCATCTCTGGTACTTCCTCACATGCAAAATAGCCTTCAACCAGAGATAATTATCCACAGATCCTCAACACTAAGTACTTTGACCAGTCAGTGCACTTTCAGGACTGAATCTTCTGTTCACGTTGTGGCTATTTGCCACATCAGCTTAATTGTTGCATTTTCTGTTGAGCTTTCCTTGATTTTCTGAGTGCTCTAATGGCACCTTATGCTTCTTACTTGGCCACCCAGATAAACACGACCATGGAAGCTCGGAGAAGCTCGGATTATTCTGAGGAGAATCAATAGTCAGTCACTCGTTCACTGATTTATTTTAACGCATGTTTATTGATCACCTATTCAATGCTAGGCACTGGGAATAGAACAGAGAAAGAAAAATGCACACACACAGCATTGTTGTGGGTCTAATGGAACTTGCAGCGGAATGGAGAAGATAAAGATTTTTCAAATAATCGCATGTAGTAAAATTATAATCACGGTACTTGCTGTGAAGGAGTTGTACAGGGCAAAATGGGAGGAATTAACAGAGAGAAGGCCCCTAGGCAGTGTTCAGGAAAACTCCCATGAAAAGAGACACTTGTATTGACATATCAAGTGTTTTAGCCAGCCTCTTTACTGCTGTGACTAAAAGACCTGATAAGAACAATTGTAGAGGAGGAAAATTCTATTTGGAGGCTCATGGTTTCAAAGGTCTCATTCAGAGACAGTAGGCTTCATTCCTCAGGGCTCCGGGTGAGGCAGAACATCATGGCAGAAGAGTATGGTGGAGGGAAGCAGCTCACATGATGATACAGGCTAATGCGGTTCAAAGAGCTAAGGGGAGGAGCATGCAGGGGACTTCAGAGATTTCAAGGCATTGTTGAAAATGTTTTCATTATTCTTAGAGCATTGGGAGGCATTGAGAATTAATCAAAAGAGTGGTGTTCTTGACTTGGCAATTGAAATAGAGAAGGACAAATCACTCCATCAGGAATACCAAAGACAGATGGCGAGGCAAACTTAGATAAAGAGAAAGCGCCGTAGTAAATCTGTGTCCAAGAAAGATATAATAGAAATGTTTGTGGAAAAGAAAAAGAAGAGGTAGAAAATAGATCAGCAAGAGGTTATAGAGAAGGTCACACAGGACTCCATGAAAAGCTGATTCTGGGAATGGGGGCAGCATCAGGTATTGAGGGCAACCCTCCAAGTACAGGCACTGGGAATAGAATGGAGAAAGAAAAACTCATATACAGAGCATTGTTGATGGCCTGATGGAGCTTGTGATAGAATGGAAGAGATAAACATTTTTCAAGAAATGGCCCACGTGGTAAAAAGCCTGGACCCCAGGGATGTCCCCTTAGGAGGTGGTAGAACTTTTAATAGGTAGGACCTAGTGGGAGAGCTTTAGGTCATTGGGTATGACTTTTTAGCTTTCAAGGAAAGAATGCAGGCTATAACTAGAAGGTGGGTGGCAATGTCCCCTGGTGTGTTAACACAAAGTTTATAAATAGGGCTGACGCACCTGCGAGGCATGAGTGGAGGGACCCATAGGAACTGAGACTTGTTCGGAGTTCAGCAGACAGGGGAAGATAAACTGCTAGTCTATTAGTAGTTGTTGGTGAGGAAAAACTTGGCCAGATCATAGATCGCAGGAAAAACAGAAACAGAGCCAAGAACTAGACTTACAAAATACTAGCAGTTCATTTTCATGGGAAGGACCAAATGTTCCTTTGCTCCTTCCCATGGAGAGAGAAAGAAAATCAGAAAAGTGTAAATTGTGCAATCCAAGGAATACAAACATTTTTACAGAGAGGTAAGTAGACGTGAACCAAGAAAAATAAAGACCCTTGTTGATTTTAGCCAGACTTTTTGGAGGCATAAATAGAGCAGTCTCTAGAGTGGAACAAGCAGGGAGTGAGGACCTTTAGACAGTGAGAAAAATCCTCTGAGACTCTGGCTTTCAGGGAAAGAAGAACATGGAGTGGATATTAATGAGTAGATATTGATGTGGCATTGACAGAGAATTTTATAAAATGAGAAGGACTAAAGCATCTTAAACGTTGCTGGAAAGAACCCAGATGTAAGGGAAATAAAAATTATGAGAGAAAAGAAATGATCACTAAAGCTTTCTTCCTGAAAACAGTGTTGTTGTTTTTTTTTCAAAAGACAATATTAAAATGTTTTTTGTAATAGAAGGAAACAAAAAAAAATTCCATGTAATTAAATACTATTTGGGTGAAGGTTCATTATAGGACATGTAATATGTATTTTCTCTACATAAATTTGCACATATTTAATGCAAACTGTCATGTTTAAATATCTTTTTAAACTTGGTTACAATTAGTTATACATGACAGAATGCATTTTGACACATTGTACACAAATGGAGCACAACTTCTCATTCCTCTGGCTGTACACAATGCAGAGACACCCTAGTCATGTAATCATTTGTGCACATAGGGTAATAATGTCCACCTCATGCCACCGTCCTTCCCAACCTAGCGCCCCTTTCCCTCTCAGCAGCCCCTTCTGACCAATCCAAAGTTCCTCCATTCTTCCCTAACTTTCCCCCATTATGGATCAGCATCCACATATCAGAGAGAACATTCAGCCTTTAGTTTTGGGGGATTGGCTTATTTCACTTAGCATGATATTCTCCAGGTCCATCCATGTACTGCAAACGCCATAATTTCATTCTTATTTAAGGCTGAGTAAGAGAACTGTGTTTTATTCAGATGTAATAACTGTTGTGGTTTAGATATTAGGTCTCCCCTCAAGGTCATGTGTGAGACAAATGCAAGAAAGTTTAGAGGTGAAAAGATTGAGTTAGGAGAGACCTAAACTAATCAGTCCACTAATCTATTTAGAGGGATTACTGGGTGGTAAATGTATCAGGTAGGGTATGGCTGAAAGAGGTGGGTCACTTGGACATGCTGTTGGGGTTTATGTTTTGTCCATGGTAGGGGAGAAGTATCTCTCACTGTGCCCTGTTGCCATGGCCCCAGCTGTTTTCTTCTTCCTCTGCCACACAATTCTGCATGTTTTGCCTTACCTCAGGTGCCAAGGAATGGAGTCAGGCATCCTTGGACAGAGACCTCTGGAAGCATGAGCCCCAAATAAACTTTTCCTCCTTAGAATTGTTCTTGTTATGTCTTTTGGTCACAGCAATATAAAAGTTGACTAAAATAATCACACAATCCAGCTTTGAAAATTTCATTGATATTATTATATACATATATGAGATTATGGAAATTGACTTACAATCCTAATTTTCTAATGCCTAATATCATGTTTTATGAAACATTTGAATGAATTTATATTCTTACCTTTGAATGAAATGTATTATGTTAATTGTTTCTGAGTCTGAACCATCATTGCATTCCCTAGAAAAATCCTATTGGATTATGAGACATTTGTATACTCTGCTCAATTTCATTCACTGATATTTTCATTCCTCTGATACTCAGTCTGTAAATTTTGTCATGGAATTCCTGCCTTGCCCTAGCTTAAGATTCTAATGTCCTTCCATTTTTGTTGAAGCAAAACATTTCCAAATGATCATGTTTGAGCAGAAAGAGCCCCAGCCTGACACTGAGTGCACATGTGACTAAGTAGCAGTCCATGCTTCACCAACATGGCGGCACCAGCCCCCTGCCCCCAGAAGGTTTAACAGAAGCCATGCTCACGTACTTGGTGAAGAGAATTACAAACCAAGCACACTGCCACAATTGGGCAGCAGACACAATTCATGAGCAAAGCCATACCCATGTGTGCTACCTTCCATTTAAAAGGATATGCTCATAAAATTTCTGATGTTTTTAATCTGTATATTTTCTAGGTTTAAGACGTATATTTAATTTGGCCAATACTGCTCTGACAAATCTCATTATTATGTACAATTATAATGCACCAATAAGAATGTGGCAAGAAAAAAAAAGCAAATAAAGAGGGAAATATATATACATTTAATCTGGGCATAGTGGTGTACTATTGTAATCCCAGCAACATGAGAGACTAAGGCAGGAAGATGGCAAGACTGAGATCATCTGGGCAACACAGAAACTACCTTATATCAAAATGAAAATTAAAAAAGGCTGGGAATATAGTTCAGTGGTAGAGCACCCCAAGTTCAATCCCTAGTACAAATAATAATAATAATAATAATAATACACATTTAACTACTGGACCTATTTTTCCTTAAAATATTTTAATGTAAAGAGAACCTATTTTTCCTTAAAATATTTTAATGTAAATATTAAAATATTTTAATGTAAATTAATTTATAAGAGGGTGAAATATAAATTTTATGATGGCAAATAATTAAGAAAAATGTTTCTGATTTTTTCAGTCTTTTGAAATCCTTTCTAGCAAGAGACATTTATCCATTAAGCATCTCAATAGGAATTCTCACTGTGAGAAAATGACAATGCTACTTATTTAGCCCAAATAAAATATGCCCATAAAATTTTTCTTTTCCTTATCTACTGCATTCAATTTGACAATAATATTTATAAATAAAAATGGCATCTGCTCTGTGGATCTTAACATACAATTAATTCTGAATAGTAATATTCTTAGAACCTGGATTGTCCAAAAGATAGCCACATCACTTGACATTACTTAGTTTGAAAAGTAATGGTCAACATTTTCAAATTGAATTCATTCCTTTCCCATGCAGAATGGCCACAAAACCTTTGTTTGTGTTCCTGTTGTAGAAGGTGCTGACAGTCTATCCATTATCTATTTGGTTCTTCTCACACAAGAGTGGAACCTTCATTTAGTTTTAGGATGGTCAGAGGCCTGGCTAAGAACTTCATTGTGCAAATGTACTTGCAGCTAGTTATGCCCCATGTGAATAATTCTGGATGATATAATACAAGCCTAAGTATGTGGGTTACCCCCATCCCCTGCTTCCATTTTGAGCATGTTGATTGCTTTAGCAGCCACCTTGAAATATAAAGGGAGTTCCAAACATGAGAGATCAGGAATGTCTATAGAGTCATTATATTAGCTTCCTCCAAAGTAACAGACAAAAACCATTGCTCATTATATGTTGTTGTTTATTCTGATATTCTTTTAGCCTCAAATACCATTTTCCCCAGTCTTACCCTGAAAAGGTTCAGCCAAGTGGTTACTATTCTGTCAAGTCTTGTTCCAAGACCCCTGTTAGATGGATCCCTCTGTGGCCCCATAGCAGGATGTACTCATTGCTTGTAGCATCACCTCAAAATGCCCACTTGCTTGTGTGCTGCTCAAGCCCAATGATTAAGCCTTTTAAATCTATTATTCCACTGTCCCATTTTTATAGTGCCTAACCATCTACTTACATATGTAGATTGGGTTCAATAAATATTACTCAAGAGAATGAATGTATGATTGCTTTGTATGCATGTGTTTGTGTGTATGTATAAAAAGGCTTTGAATTATTCAAGTGTGCAAAACTAAGTTACAATTCTCTATAAGCAAAAGTTCACTGAGCAGAAATACTGCAAAAGACCAAAGTCAAATCCAAAGAAGAAACATAGTTGAATCAATTTGAATATTTAAACGCTCTTCATCCACCCATTTGAGGACAATCTGTGATTAAGCTAGTATTTATGTCATTCTCATAAACACTAATAGTGTGCATGTGGTGTGTGTGTGTGTGTGTGTGTGTAGTGTGTATGTGTGTGTTTTGTAAGATGATTTGAATTGGTCTTAAGCTATTTTTTTCAATTTAATACCCATTTTAAAAAGTTAACTATAACCTTAAGCCACCTAGTCTTTACTATTCTAAAAATATGTTCCTTACCTGCTTTTCACAATCTTGATTTTGTGTGAAGACTTTAACATATTAACTGTTTAAATATCTGGATAAAATCAAACTATATAATAAATGCCAGATTATAGAACTGAATTAATAACTTTTATCTCTGACTTAAAAAATACTCAGAATGATTTCAGTAGAAAACAGTTTGTTTAAAAAAGTCTCAGTTGTATGACCTTCAGCCCAAAGGTCTTAAGACAAATGTTTAACTCCAAAGGCATAAAATATCTGCATGACTTATGAATGCAATGACATTTTCAACATTAGCATAAGATTTGACCTTTGTGTCCAGTCTTCTGGGATGTGGAGCTAAGCATGTTGGGTTTCTTTTTCTTCCTGTTTATTGTTCAAAAGCATACCTTGAAGCATAAACTGCAAGAATACAGCAGTTCAAAGACCAGAAAAGAACCCCTACGAGCAGAACATAGCAGGGCAAAACTCAATTAAATTTTAACCTTTCAAACTTTAAAAGATCTGGAGTAGTTCCATTTCCTCCTTACCTGAATTAAATTGGATCCCTAAAGACACAAATAAAGATGCAAGGAAATATATTGGCAAAAACACAATTACATTCCAAGAACCAGGCTAAATTACAGCACATCTCATTTATTCATTGCAGTATAAATATATCCATGTTTCACAAATTGGTATTTATTGATTCAGCAACAAAAAAAGATTACATCTTCCATTTTGACAATGAGATTATGTTAGAATTGGAGGGAAAAAATCATAAAATCTTAACTGTACCTCTTTTAAGAGAGCATAATTCATGTGATACATGAGAATCAAAATGAGTTATATCAAAGCTACCCATGATTGGCTTAATCTTTACCATTCACAAATATCTTTAGTACAAAATGATATTCAGATAAGACAAATTTAATTAAATCTTGCTTTAGTAAAGAAATGTCACAATGTGTTTTTCTTCTATCTCAAGCTACTTGTACTCATGCTACTGTTGGATAGGGTCAAATTTTACAATAAAATTAATGTGGTCTTTCACTGAAGTTTTAGAAAAAAGCTATTAGAGAAATGTTCAGAAATATCCCACTGGAAAACATTTTCAGTAGCAGATATATTGACTTTTTTACACTTTACTAACTGTAAGATATAAATTATCATATTAATAGAGACTTTGAAAGTCACATCTTGAGTATAAAAATTCTGAGAATGGCATATCTTTTAGAAAATATTTAAAATATATTTTAAAATCAATGTTGTGTTACTACATTGTGTGTTGACTTACCTGTACAAATAGAAAGAAACTAGACAACTCCTTTGTTCTTAAAGTGGAGCATCTTTGTTCAAACTCAGATTACTGGACTCTAGCCCCAGGGTTTGAGGTTCAATAGCTCTGAAATGGGGCCTGAGAATTTTCATTTATACTGTGCTCCCAGATTAAGTCAATGCAGCTAATATGGCAACTACCACCCTTTGAAAACAACCATTGGCCTAGAATATCAAAGAAAGTAATAATTCCTCCAAATTAAGAAAATAAATTCACATTCTGTTTCTTGTTATATCCCTATGTAATTGTAACTTGTGAAATTCTGGTAAAACTATTATAAATGACACAGAGCAACAAGTCTGATTTCTTTAATTTTGCATATGGGTTCATCAAAAATGTTCTGCAATTCCTATTTCTAATGCATATTTTATATGAAAATAATGAGCCATTTTTTAAAACGGTATGGTATATGATATAACATGATAAAATTGCATTTAAATAATTGAGTTTTGATTTTAAAATATGTAACCATATCAAATAAAAGACGGTCCTTGATACTATTTCCTATACAAATAAGTTAGTAAGGTTTTTTTTTTTTTAATGGTTTTGGTGGGGAAGCCTCAGTTTCCTTAAAAGAAAAATGAGACGTTTGGCAGGGACAGTTTTTCAGCTCTAGAATGTCTCAGTTTAGACTCTATTAATTCATTCCTGCCTTTGTCACAGAGAAGCTGGCATCTGCCAGATGTGGAAAACAGAGCAAATGTGTTGGAGGAACCCCAAAAGTCTATGGAAAACGACCTTTCAGTTTGCTGATTATTAATAAACAGAGAGTTTCCAAATAGACAGTGAAGGAGGAAATATAACCTGACTGCCTGGAGCGTGTCTTTCAGCTCTCAGCTGTGCATGTGTGCTTGAACCTTAAATATTAATTATATTGAAAGCCAAGGGATTATTCCTTTTTGGTTAAACAGACAGATGATATGGGTGGTGGCAGTCAGTGGACAGATCAAGAGTAGAGTGTGGAGGTCGTTGCTGTTCAGTAGCAAAATCAATAAATACCTGAAAGAAACAGTGAAAATAGTTACTAATTTGTAAGAACAGTCTATCTTTGGGTTTCAACTATTAGAAGGGGAGATAGTGTCTCAGAACACTGCCCAAACAGCCCCCAAATCTCTACATCAGATAGCCATGCTATCCTCTCCTTCATCACCATAAACATACAATCCATTAAGGATTCAACTCTGGGAATGATAAATATTTCTGGATGATTAATAAACTACCTGGAAATTCTCAATACCTTAAGTGTGGTTTCAGAAAGAAGTTGCAATATAATTTTACATTTCTAGCACTCTTAGTAAATCAGGCACTTTGTGTTTCTCTTTTGTTGGCTATCGTTCAGTTATAGTAGAGTCCAATTAATCTTTTGGAGACTGGGTAAAGTGGAGAAGGGAAGGTTAATAGTTCATGATTTGACTTACTGAATGTCCGACGTAATTATGAACAAATTGAAGCCCTATTGAATTTGCACCTCAAACAGAGAGCATGTGGCAAACAAAGCTTCTAACATTCACCATCATTATCAGAATGTTGTAAAAGTGAACGAGATTAATTGAAAGAAATGTTGAGGACCTGGAGTTGTGGATCAGTGGTAGAGTGCTCCCCTAGCATGTGTGAGGCAGTGAGATGGTGGGTTCAGTCCTCAGTGCTACGTAAAAATAAATAAATAAAATAAAGGTATATATATATATAAAAGAAATGTTGAGCTGGAGAAGTAATTTGACAAATTTTTAAATTTCCTGGATATGATATGACTGACGAGCATATCAAAATGCAACCTGCTGAATTGTGCAAGGTACTATACCTGGTCCAGAGTGGTCTGATTAATAGAATAATGCTTGATGTTCAAGAAGGTCTTATTGTCCTCTAGAACTCTGAACAAATCAGCCAAGCATCCCCATCTTTTTGGCACATGATATTCCAATAAATTAAGGCGCCGTCCCTAGAATCCAAAAAACAGTGTCATATGACTGGCGATCATTAAACAAAATTGATCACACCATATTTAATCCCCAATAACATTCAGATTTTTTTATCAAGTCACACACATCAGTACAAATAAGAAGTGTAGCTTCACTTTGTGAGCCTCTAATGAATGCTTCTTGATGACAATTTACCAGGAAGCATATTTGATAAATGTCATTCACTTGGGTTGAATGGCTGTTCTGCCCCTGCTTTGACCCCACCTTGTCACAAGCACAGAAGGAACCTCTTTAAATAATGAGAACTTGCCTATGGATATTCCAGAAGTAGGAAATTAATGTGGCATAATAGAGATATCTGGAAGTACACTGAACTTCACTTCAGGACATGGGCTTATTAGCTATCAGATGCCTTCTCCACTAACTGAGCAACTCTTGCCATGATATTTAACCACTCTGATCTGGTTTTCATGTATGCCAGGGAGGCAAGGACACCTATATAATAGGACTGTTCAGAGAGGTACTCCAGCAGCAATGGTAATGGCTTGCACAGTATGCTTCCTTCCTTCCACCAAATGGTTGACGTTGGAATAAGCAGATAATACGTATACTTTATGGACCTGTTAGAAGTGATGATAAATTAGGATCACAGTTATCCAAAAGAATTTTAGGCATTATTTCTAAAAATTTAATGTGCATAAAGATCGCCTGGTCACCTTATTAAAAAATGCAGATTCAGATTCAGTAGGTTGGAACCTGAGATTCTGCATGCCTGTGTAGATTCCAGGTGTTGAAGATGACACTTGATTATATCAGATTAAAAAAGGATTATGATCTCAACCACAGGGTTCTTCTTATGAAATAATACTGAAACTACCAAGACTATAAATCTACAACAAATATAAGGAAGAAATTAATTTTTGCTACTTTCAAATCTGAACAAAATGAACTATGCAATAGAGTTGTGCCCACTGGTAAGAGGGGTGAATATGTAGTCTCAGGGTTCTCTGTGAAGTCCAAGTGACCAAGCAGGTTTGTTACTCCTCAGAGTGGCCAGGCAGTATAAGCCATCCATGCTACTTTGGTAGTAAAGCATAGCCAATATTCACATGAGGCCAAGACAACCAGGGTAAGTCTGTTATGACAGTGTAGAATGAAAACAGAAAAATTGCAAGTGCATTTTGAATGTGTTTTCAGATAAAAACAAAGACAATGCAGAATATTAGTACTACCTGAAACTGAATTCCTGGAAAATGATGCTTTAAGCAGTCAGAAATAGTGCTCGGTTGATTTGCTTCCTCACAGAGCCAAACTTTGACAGTATAACCATCACCAAACCTGAGAGTTAAATATAATTAAAATATGGTTATTATTATACATATAGATTCTACATTGACTTAGGATGGGGAAATTCAAAGTCCATTTCCATGCAGAATTAGAAAAAGAAAGCAATACTTCCAAATTACTGATAGATTTTGGATTCTCAAAAAATATAATATGGATAAATTAATTGTAAGCCAATTACACATTTGCTGTCATCCATTTATATTAACACAGACACTGATTTAACTTGAAAAAAAAAATATCAGTAAGTCCTGGAATCAATCCCTAGTCAATGAGAGGGAAGGTGAAAATGGAAACCATGAAAGCAAAGCACTGAGTTAGAGGATGTCAAAGGCTGGGCTAGCCCTGAGAAGCATTATTGCTGGCCTTATTGCTTCAAGGTCTGTAATGATTAAAATGTGGCTGAGAGAAGATGAAAGGGAATGCATAAGTAATTTATCCAGGCACTTTTTTGTCTGTTATGTAAAAGAATTCTCCCAATAGAATTTCAACCCAGGCACTAACATTGCAGAAGCTAAGGATGGTATTTCCACTGATGTCAGAGCAACAATACAAGGTTATAGTCATACCTGGAGTGATCTCAAATAGTGGCCTCTAAGAATGTAGGGGTGTTGCTTTCAAAATCCTTGTGTGTTATTTTATTGCTTCATCCCAGGTTCCTAGCATGGTGCCGGGCATATTGTAGCATCAGAATAAAGATTCTTTCAATAAACAACAAATACTTGAAAGGACCATTATGACTGAACTTTTCTCTGCTTTGTTCACTGATGCATTAATTTCAAGTATCAGACTCAGTATCAGGACATACTACCTAGCACAAAACCTAGCACTGATGTGTATTAATTTAGTGAATGAATGAACAAACGAAAAAATGGCATACCCATTGAAATCTTACAACAACCATTTACTGACAAAGCACTGTTGAGGAAAGATGTATTGCATTTACAAAAAGTTTCCTTAAGTGAGGTTGACCACATGCACTTAAGGTTTTATCATTTTTAAATTCTATGGAGTGAAGTCAAAAGTCCTCAGACAATGTGAGTTTCTTTGAATGACATGGACCACCCTTCAGGGCACCCTCAGAGCTCCTCACCCAGATTCTACTGTCCTATTTTCTGCCTTGATTTGAGACTGTCAGACATCATCCTCTGAGGTCTGTGCATGGTTCTAACAACTCCCAACCTTTTGAATTAATAATCTACAAATGGCTGATAGGTTTTTGAGGACACTGATAAATATATATGAAAGTCTACAGAGATGCCTCTATCTCCAGGAATGTTTAGAGGCCAATAAACTGGGTCAGATGTGTGCTCAGTGACCACTCCTCTTTCCTCAGTAGTGTCAGAGGCTGTGCTCCTGATTAGCATGGATTATCCTGTCATCTCCACCAAAGCCTCCACAGTGGGTTTACATTTCAGAGTTTCATGTAAGGAAGGGGTTGAGCTCAGGTAGCTAAAGGGGCTTCCCAAGCTGAAGTGCTGAGTAACTGGAGTTTTTCAACTCCTCCTTGGAGAGCACTATAATGTGTCTGGGCACAGTGTTGACTCCTGGGGAGTGTTTGTGTATAAAAATATGCTTCTGATCTTGTGATTCTTAATGTCTTGATAACTAGACATAAAGTAGAATCTGAACTGTGGATACTGGATCACAGGAGCCTGGGTTTAAATCCAGCTCCACCAAATACAAAACATGTGACCCTGGAAAGCCAGGGAAACTTTCTAACTTCAGTTATCTCAGCTAGAAAATGAAGCTAATAATAGTAGCTACCTGACAAGGTTGTTAGAGGACAGAATGAATTAATCCTTGTGAACCACTTGGGAGGACATCTGGCACTGCATAAATATGTAAATAAATAAGTTGTAAAATTTAGATTCTGTGCAAAATATTGCCAAAATAGAAGCATACTCTATTTGATGTGAAGAAACACACAATTCATTTGGTTGACTTCAGTGAAAGCAAATGAAATGATAGAACATCAATTGGAAACTCTACATGCAGTACAATAGTGTGAGGGACACTCAAGATTTTTTTCCCCATCATTAATAGAATTGCAGGGGCTGGGGATGTAGCTCAGTGGTAGAACATTAGCTTAGTATGTGAGAGACCCTGGGTTCAAGACCCAGAATGGAAAGAGAGAGAGAGAGAGAGAAGTAATAGTAGTTATGGCCCTATATGGATGTATTTTTAAATGTATTTTGAAAAATTAATGCTAATTCCAATAATGGTCTAACAAATTCTCTATAATCATATATGCACAGTAATTTTTAAAATTCCTTCAAAACTGTTTTGCTTGAACTAAAACACTTTTGGCTTTACTATAGAGAATCTGAATTACATAAAAATTATACAGTTCTTAAGGAAAGAAGAAATCAAGAGAACATATTCCTGAAACAGGAGCCAAATTTCCCAGGATTTCTCCAGAACAGTTGATAGGGCTTCTGGACATCAAATCATAAAACCATGTCATATTCAACCATTAAGGTGATCTTTGTAGATTATTAAATTAATTTATGATGCAAGTATCTAATTTATATCAGCTTTGCTTTCTGCCTACAACTTACATATTCATGTCAATGATCTAAATTCCCTGAAGGATTCCTGCACTTTTCCAGAGAGTAGAAGGTCTCAAAGTAGACAATGAGTCATTTGTTGACGTATTCACTCATTGATCTAATGCTTCAAAGTGTTAACATTAGTTGCAAAATCAGTGTTTAGATTAAGATAAATAAATAGCATTAACTGCAGATGAAGGTGCTTAAGAGAAACAATCTACTAATTTTATGAAACAATATTTTAGTAGCACAAATATTACCTGGACTGTATGTAATAAAGGCTGAAACAGAAGCATGAGAAACTCAGAAAGATAATATCAGACACACACACATGTATTTTCAAGGCCAGACACTTCAAGAGCACAGTGAGAGGAGCTGATAATGCAGCTGAAATGACATTTCTGAAAAATCAATTGTCTAGTTATATCAGGAGTCTGTGAAGCTTCACATTCCTGGACTTAAAACTCCACTTCCTAACATACTCTCTCCAAAAATTAGAAGTCAAAGATTACTGATAAATATGTTTATGTCAGCTTCAACCATTAAAAATATCTCTACAAAGAATTTGTGCTGATGGTAAAAATGCCTATCATGTTATATTAAGTATAAAGTGCAAAACAGAAAATTACTGACTCAGTATCATGTCAGTGTATATAAATGTATGCATAAAAATGTCAGACTCAATTCTAGGATACCATCTAGACAAGAGGAATGTCAGTGTGACTGCTGGTTCTTTCTTTACTCTCTTCATTAAAGAAGAAAAACATACATGGTTTGTAAAAGAAGAAAAGGGACATACTGATGTACCATATTCAACAATAGTATTATAATTTCTGATTTTAAAATCTTTTATTGAGGAACCTTTTATTATATTATTTCTAAAAATCAAACTCAAAACTTCTTGATATAGAGCTAATCTTGGACTTAATAAGTTTTTTAAAGTACGTAATATTCTTATTAGGTGTCTATGGTATACCCACTTACTCCCATCATCTACCCCATAAGGAATCTATACACACACACACACACACACACACACCCCTTGATATGTGCTGCCATTAATATGGGAGTGAAAAATCTCTTTACAAATGGCTTTCTCCATCCATCACCAGTGAGGGTAGAGTGCAGAGGTAACAGGAATCCTGGGGTTTCACATAAGCTCCCATTGAGTACATCACAGTGTCTCCCAGGGGCTATGGGAGCCTGATGCTTCAGATCACATCGGTGTGCTTCCCCAGCTTCCTGCCTCACCATACCACATCCACTCACAGGCTGGTGCCTCTGCAATATACCAAATTTTAGTGATCTGTCCTCAATGACTGAATAACAGTTGTTTGTCTGTGGGGTAGCTGTGGAAGGAGTGGCACTGAGGAAAGTTGGCTGAAGTTTGGGTAGAAAGCACATTTATGAGCCACTATAGCTGGTGTCTGTCTGTATTAGCTACTTCCTCATGGTTATGTCAGTCCTCCAAGAGGACTTCTCTGCTATAGATGAAGGACCCAGGACAGACAACTGCAGACAAGAGCTCTGTCCTGCATCTGCTCACAGTGAGGCACTAAACCCAAGTTATCCCTTGAGGAACCCCAGGATTTTAATGTCACTATCTCCATCTCTATTTTCAGACACAAAATGGAATTTCATACAGGTCAGAGAACTCACTCAGTTCACACAACTCAAAGGTATTGGAGGGAGGCTCAATTCCAATGCTAGTGAGCTGAACTGGAAGCTCTAGCCTGCAGCAGATCTCATCTGATGGACCGTGCTCATGCTCTCTGTATATTACCGTCCATGATTTCATCAGTAAGTTCATTTTACACTTTGCAACAACCTGTGCTCTTCTCACAGCAGATTTCAGTTCCTCTTTATGAAATGTAAGATTCCGAGACCCAAAGAGGTTGGTAAGGTTTTCCACTGTCACTCAGCCAATTACCTGGCAGAGTTGGGATGACTGGGCTCACTCCTTAAGACTTCATTTCATCAGTGCTGCCTTTATGATCTCAACTTTGTGTGAGTTTGATTTGGAAAAGTTTCTAAGCATTGTATATGCAAATAAGAGTAACTGGGAGGATTATAGATCCAAGGTATTAACATAAGAAAGCCTCTGACAAATAACAAATAATAATGAAAACAAAATAAAAGTGTTTGGCAGCTGGCACCAGCATTCCTCCTGGGGAAGAAATCATCTTTGAAAAGAACCTTAATAAGCTTCTGAGTTCACAGACAAGATTATATGGATGAATGTGCAAGGCTGAACAATTAAAAAAAAAATCTTGAGCCATGTTGACATACATCTCTTCATGAAGGTTCTTCTTTGCAGCCAGGAGTGTCCCTTTCTTAAATGATTTCACCACCCATAAGAATTAAGAGTTTGGGTTTTAATCATTGTCACCAGGGAAGGTCAAAAGAGCTCCTCCAAACTCAGGAGGACATGATAACTTCAAGACTAAAAATCTTTGACTCAAAAGTCAAACTCCACAAGTGTTGGTGTGGATGTAGGGGAAAAGGCACACTCACTCACACATTGCTGGTGAAAGCAGTGTGGAGATTCCTCAGAAAACTTGGAATGGACCCACCATTTGACCCAGTTATCCCACTGCTTGGTTTATACACAAAGGACTTAAAATCAGCATACTACAGTGATACAGCCACATCAGTGTTCATAACTTCTCAATTCACAACATTAGATTGTGAAATCAACTTAGATGCACTTCAATTGATGAATGGATAAAGAAACTGTGGTATATATATGCAATGGAATATTACTCAGCCATAAAGAAGAATAAAATTATGGCATTTGCAGGTAAATGAATGGAGTTGGAGAATATCATGCTAAGTGAAATAAACCAAGCCCAAAAAAACCAAAGGTTGATTCTTTTCTCTGAAAAGTGGATGATGATACAAAAAGACGGGGGGCTGGCAGGGGGGCAAGAGATGAATAGAGGAACTTTGGGTGGTGTAGAGGGAAATAGAGAGGGAGAGGGTGGGGGAAGGAAAGATAGTAGACTGAGACAACCATCATCACCCTATGTACATGTATGATTACAGGAATGGTGTGAATCTACGTTGTGTACAACCACAGAAATGAAAAATTGTATCCCATTTGTTTAAAATGAATCAAAATGCAATCTATAAAAATAAAAATTAAAAAAAATTAAAAATGAACCCCCCCAGCAATTTCCAGCCAAATAAATAAAGCATTTTAAATGAAAAAAAAAAAAAAAGTCAAACTCCTCAGCTCCATCCACAGATTCTCCAAAACCTGATTTCTGCCTTCCCCTCTGACTTCTCATCCAAGATCATTCTTCACGCCACCCACACCAGACCTCCTTTCCTCATCCATCCAGCTCATTGGTTTAGTGCTCAGCTGGGCAAGGCCCTAGTCTGGATGGGAGGTCTCTGCTTTGGAGTCAGGATGCAGTTGCCTGTGCATCCAGGCGAGTGCAGCCTCCTCTGTCACCAACTGCTGTGGCAGAGCTTCTGCAGGATGAGTCCCAGAGGCTTTTCTGACACTGACCCTGCAACTCTATGGATGTTCAGCTCATGTATGATAAAGTAATGGGTGGATTTAACTCCATGTTAGAGTGTTTGGTATAATGGAAACAATATTTTTTTTTTCTTAACAGAGCAACAAAATATATGCTCTTGTTTTTCCTTTTTTTTTTTTTAAGAGTAATTAAAAGGGATCATTTGAAATCATGGAGCAACAGTTAAGTCAGCTGGACAGGAAATGAAGCGGCCTCATCTCTAGCATCCTTCTATTTTCATCCACCACACCAGACGTGGACCACTGTGCGTTCAGGATGGGGAGGCAGCAGCTATAAGACTCAACCCCTCATTGGGCCTCTTATATTTCACATGTGTATGTGGTCTTTGAACATTTTCCTTCATTTCAGAAATACCCTAGAATCAAGATAGATAAAAGATACTTTTTAAAGCTGACAATGTTACGAGGGTGATTTTCTATATTTCCCCATCTTGACAAATAGGCATTTCTTACTTTTATTGTTCTTCCTTTCACTTTTAAAGAGACAGTTGGCATATAATTGTAATGATTATCCATGAAATTGAAATGCTGACACCTTAATATCCCTTCTGACTAACAGCCGACAAAATTTGCTTGGAACATGGAAGAATTCCTAAAGTTTCCTTACTGTTGAAATAGATCATGTGATTTTCTATTAACAATAGCGAAACAAAGCCTCATGCATTTGTACCATTCCTTTCACATAAAAGTGAGAGTTCATAATACACTAAAAAATGATTTCAAAAATTAGGTTGGTTCACTTTTGTAGGAAGCCTCTCATATCGTCCGATAACAAGCAAAAGGAGCTCACTTGGTCTTGTTATTTTTTTAGGAATTCATGCACAACCCCCACAGAAGCTCAGTAGGAGAAATGGGCCCTACAATGGATATGCTACAAAACAGCACAATTTCTTAAAGTAAATAAGTCAAATGCCTGATCATCAAAGGCAACACCATTTCTGACATCTGAATATGCTTCCATTCTGAATGACACAGATACCAGAGGAGGAGAGGATTTAGGAATGGGAAATGTATCCTGTGAGCTACTTCAAGTCCTTTCCTATCAGATGTGAACAGCAGCCACCAAACCACTGTTCTCATACTGCAGTACCCTGGAGAGGCAATGGGATCTAAAGTAGTCAATCTCTTTCTGATTTCTTCTCTGAGCCCATGAATGTCATTATGAATTCACCCCATGGAAGAAGCCATGGCAATCTACTTTCTCGCTTGATGAGTGCTGCCTGTAGAGAAGCCCAAAGTACTTCATGAGTGAGAGCTGAGAAGGAAAACACCATCATGGAAATGAGGAACCTTCCAAGCCAGCGCACCTGCTCAGCTGCCATCTGTGCAGAGACGGACGCTCTGCAAGGTGTTTCCATGGGGGAGGGGCGTGTTCTGCAACAGGCACATGATAAGCAAAAACTTTATTCTGTTTCATTGTCGTTTAAAGCATTTGTAAGAAATGGTCTTTCTGGAAGATTGGATTAAAACTTTTTTTGAGTTGGCTTTCAGAAGTTTCACAAAAATCTTCATGGATTCAAGTCTGATTCCACATAATATGATATATATTTTAAATCCCTTTCAATAATAATGCAGTAAGAAAAATACATACTTGTTTAAGCAGAAAGGAATTGCTTTAAGGAGGGGTCTTACTCCTGTTGTTGAGGAGAGACTTTAATAAGCCAGACTCTGGGTAAAAGGCTGTGGGCCTAAATGGGGCAGGAACATCTGAGCCAACTCTCAGGGTAAGGAGGACATGTGGGCAGCTAGGAGAGCTGAGAGGGAAGCAGCAAGGAATGAGGGAGGGGTCAGATGGATGGAAAGTACAGAGCTTGCCAACTACTTCCTCCTTCCAACACACATTCAAAGCCAACAGAAAATTACTAAATTCACAGAATTTAGAAATGCATTTGGGAATGCACAGCTTGACTGGCAGGGCTCCCTGGGCCAGGCAGCACACACTCAGGTGGAACCATACAGGTTAAGAAGAGGCCAGGGCACACAGACCTGTCTCCCACCAGGAACTCAGAGCCCTTGAGCCAAGTTCTGGATCCTTACTGGCATGAAATCAGGCCCATTTTCCTAAATCTCCCATGTGCAGAAAAGACCCTAGTGATAGCTGCGGCAGAAAAATGAATCATTAAGGTGAATCATTAGTTTGAATTCCTCCAAACACTAATTAAAATCTAGAACAACTACAACAAGGAAGATCAGCTCTTCTAATCGTGTGTGAATGTGTAAACTCAAAGCTACTGACTCCTTATAAACAATTGTGTTGGAATGATTTCTTGGATAAAGTCTGATCTAAAGATTAGTCCTTTTTCTTAAGCAATGTCACTTAATCTTTCAAATATATCTTGGTAAGTAATAAACTACAGATGCTTGTAATAATGAGAAAAAAGCAGGGGCCATTAGAAACTAGATATTTAAAGTGGTGTCAGAAGCAATGGACCTGGACTTCCCATTCTGTGAGCACAGTCTCTTTGGGTGCAGGTATAAAACTAGCACGAAATGGATATAAATAGATGCTTTCAACAGATGTTGGCAGAACTTTCTGAGGAGTTCTGCAGATCAATTCCCCAGGAGACTGGTAAAATCATAAAATAGTGAGCATTTAAAAATCTGCTTAAAAATTATCTTTTAAAAATGCTTTTTAACAATGCATTGTATCTTAACTATAACTATACCACATTATGTAGTTATAGTAGATATTATATACTACAGTATAACTATACTATAATTCATATTAGTGCATTGTAGTTACACTATAACTAGGGTACATTTTGACATAGTCACACAACACAAAACAATTTGCTCCACTTCAGTCCCCAGTACTACCTCCTTCCCTCCCTTTTTCCTCCTCCCACTCTCCTTCCTCTCCTCTATTGATCTTCCTTCTTTTCCTTCACAGTTTTTAAAATTAGTGTTTTTTTTTTTTATAGCTATACATAAAGGGGAAATTCGCTGTGTTATATTCCTACATCTACAGCAAGAGAAAAAAATGTTTTGTTTTTTTTTTTCAAAAAAAGTCCACTAAAACTGAGTAGATGGCAATAGCCTGTGGCATCTGAAATAAGACCTACAGCCTCCCTCCAACCTTCCAGCTCAGAGAAATAGAAACTCCACACCACACTGATGCATCCAAGAACACAGGAATCTCTCCTCCCTTCCTCCCACTCAGTGGACTGTCTTCCCAGAGTGGCAGGAATGATGACACACCTCTTTGTCCACCCACCTTCAACTCATGAGCTACAGTCTTAAATTAGGTAGAAAATTTATATTAAAAACAAGTGATAGCAAGGATGTAGAGAAACCAGAACTTCTCTACATACATGAATGGTGGAAATGTAAGATGATGCCACTGATTTGGAGAACATTCTAGCAGCTTTTCATAGGCTCCCCACAGGTCCCAGGAAGTTCACTCTACCTATACACCCAAGGAAATGGAAACTATGTCCACATAAAAACTTGTACAAGAATGTTAATAGCAAAAATATTCATAATAGTCAAATGTCCATTCAAGGATAAACAAAACAAGTATTATTTATCCATAAGAAGGACAAAGTAACTGACACATGATACAACATGGATGAACCTTAAAATATCATACTTAACGAAAGCAGACATTCCCATCATATCACACACGTATGATTTCTTTTATATGAAATGTCAATAAGAGACAAATCTCTAATGCCAGAAAACAGATTTGCATTGGCTTAGGGCTGAAAGAAATGGGAAAATAGGAGTGAGAGCCAAAGAGACAGCATTTGCTTCAAAGTAGTGAAAATGATCTAAAATTGACTTCAGGGGCATATGTACATATTTGTCAATATATGAAAAACCACTGAGTTGTATACTTCACATAGGCCAGTTATATGACCTATAAAATACATCACCATAAAGCTGTTAAAAAGCAAAGAAAGATATCCAAGATTTTAAAAAATGGATTATAAAATGTTTGGAGATAGGTAGATGGTAAATACGGTTCTGAGTCTTCACTGCTTCTGACATCCATGTCCTTCACATGTAACCCTGGGGTCCTCTTCCACTGGATGGGACGACCTACCTACCCTTCTTAGAAGGGCTAGCCATGACGTGATATGGCTAAAGGGACATGAGCATGTGTGATGCTATTAGAGGCATAAACATACTTGTGTCCCTTGCCTCTCAATTCTTCCAAACTCTGATCCCTGAAGAAGGAGAGACAGGTGGTAGAACCATAGTCCAGCCATGCCTGGCCTGGGCCAGCGAATCTTCAGGAAACCTGTTGTGCTTGAGGATGAATTATGAACTTTACAACATTTTTGTAACAAATTCTAACTGATACACAGTTAAAAAAATGATTGCATTAAAATGAAACAAAAAACAAATTGGTGGAATGCTTTTAAACTAAGAAACAAAGAAATGTTGAGGCCCCATGCAGTTTCACACAAATAAACTATAGGCTGATTGCCTGCACCCAGAAGATCTCCCAGATCACATCTCTGATGCATTTTAAACCTGAAATACATATCTGACCTACTAGGAATCCATTTCCTTTACTGAGTTTCTCTGTGCTTTGGTTGAATGAGAAATCATAATCCTGTGGGGTACAGTCGAGTGTCAGATGGCACATTTTTGCTGTCTGCATTGCACATTAATTCCTGGCAGGCCACAGTGCATCCATGCTGAATCTGGCTTTCCAACAGAGAAGGTGACAGCAAAATATCGGCAAGGCCATCGCAGCAATTAGGCCTGAATCACACACCTGATAGTTTCTGTTAATGGAGATGCTGTGTATAGAAAGAGAGAGTCCTGCTTCTAAAAGTAGCAAATAATAGTGAATAATGCAGACTGTTTGGAGAGAAAACAGTCTCCATCCTGTCTAGAGATAAATGGGATCTGAATAAAAGTCCTTATTGAAAGGGTCAATTATGGTTAGGAGGAGTAGATGTTCACCACGCGGGACAGACACCAAATGCTCCATGACCACATCCCATCACTCTTTTACACTCTAGCCATGGCAACCTGGCAGGAATTGTCACTAAGCAAATGCCTGTCATGTGCTAGGAACATTACATTCATTCATAAATGTATTAAGCTCTTACTCAACAAATACTTTGAGGATGTGTGATATGTCCCAGATGTTAGTGACACAGAAGTAAAAGAAAACAAAAACCCATCCTCCACCTGTTTCTAGCCTATTAAACAAAGGAAGAGAATAACAGGTAAACAAATGAACTCGGTATATAGCATGAGAGAGGGAGCTGAGTGTGTTTAGATTCGTGTATGAGTGACAGATAAGCCAAAATAGCAGGCTTGCTAGCAAGTTTAACAAGCGGAATCAGACTTCCTCTGCTCTAATCTTCACATGTGCATTCAAGTGAGAAGCAAGAAGGAAGGGCAGAAAAATATGTGTGATCCTCTCTATAAATTCATGTCCCTCCTGGTGCAGCCACCTCTCTTTCCTGTTATCTCTTTGGCCCCAGGAAGCTGTGGTGAAGGCTGGGAAAGGCAGTGTGATTTCCATGTAGCCAAGTTTCCAGCTAACATCTGGTTCTTCTGCTTCTAGGCAAGGGCAGAATGGATGCTGGAGAGTTTTCTGAAGATGCAAGAGTTGAGCAAAGAGCTGAGGGAATGAGAAAGAGTTCTCTTAGGAAAGAACTTACAGCAAAGGAAAAAAGAAACCCAACACTGCTGGGTGGGAACATAACTGGTATATTCTCCCATTTCTCTTAAAAATACTATGAAACATGATTATTGTTCCCACTGAAGAAAAAACAAACTAACTCAGAGATGTTAACTTTCTCAAAGTCATACAGGTAGTGAGTAAGATTCTGGCTTTTCGTCTCTTCTATTTCATCAAACCACACTGGCTTTCAAAGAGGAGTCTGCCTATGTGTTTGGAAGAAGACAAACTGCTCTTTTCGGTAAACACAACAGGAAGCAAATTCAGCATAAGAACCTTGTGACTTTCATCACATAAGGACCCATTACCTGAAGCTCTGCTCTTCAATCAGCAGAGGTGAAGCTGTTTGAGACTGCAACAGTGGCATGCAAAGACTAAGAAACTGAGTTCTGAACTGCTTCTTTTAATAGTTACTGTATTTGGGGCCAACTACCTAACTTCTTTAGGTCTTTGTTTCTCCATGGGAGAGCAGATAAAATGAGAGTCAGTTATGTTGTGAGGATTAAAAGAGACACTGCATATAAGCATTGTGTGAATGGCCCAAGTAATGATCAGAATAAATGCAGTGGCATGGCTCTGAGCTCTGTTCACCTGATTTCAGCATTTCTACACATTAGTTCAAGGCTGTGATGGGTGCAGCTACTCCATCCCTGGGTCAACAGGAGGCAACAATAACCCCACCTTTAAGTTTCCTCTCTCATCTCCCAACCCAAAGCCTCCTCCTCTCCTAGTCCCAGACCAGTCAGTTGTAAAACCCTCTTATTTTTTCTGCGATGCCTCCTATACCAGTGGTGCCTTCTCCACATGCCCTGTCAGCAGCTGACGCTAGTTTATCTTATTTCACTTCCAGCTGAAGAATAATAATAGCATGAATGATATTATCCAACTTGGGAGGGAGGTAAGAATGGAGGAAGGATGGATTGCATAGAGGAAAAGATGGGTGGGGATGGGGTGGGGGGGAAGAAAAATAACAGAATGAGACAAACATCAATACCCTGTGTACTTGTATGATTATGCAAGTAGTGTGACTCTGCTTCATGTACAACCAAGGAAACACCTGTCTTCCACTGTTTAAAAAAAAAAAAAAAGAATAACAATAGCAAGTTAAAAAGGTGACGCTTTCTCAACTCTTCTTGCTTCCCCTTGTTCTCCCAGAGTTTGTATCCTAGAATTACAATCTCCCCTTTGGGAGATTGTTCCAAAAATTATCTTGAAATTAATGCCTCAGTTTTGACTTCTGTACCATTACAGTCAAGCCATTCCGAAACATGACTTACACTATGTTTTCCCTGTGGTTCTATCTCTAATGCTCTAATGGTCGATCTGAATTGTTGACTTGATTGGATTAAGAAATGCCTAATATTAGAGACTCCTGGATTTGCCATATGGGTGTTTCAAGGAATGATTGGTACGTGGCACAGCAAACTACGGGGGAGACCTAAATATGGGCATTGCAGTTCAATAGGCGGGGGTCTGGATGGAACAAGATGGCAGAAAAACACAGAAGCTGATGCAGAAGCAAGCTTTATTCCTCTGGAGTAGGTGCTGTGATTGCTGCTATGTTCACCTGAGGATTCCGGCTCCTCCACTCTTCCAAAGTTGACTCTGACCAGTGACTTTCTAGGAATTTCCCAGCTTTTGATCCCATACTGGGGTTACATCGCTGGTTCCTCTTGTTCTGAGGCTCCAGCTTCTTGGACTGAGTAAGCTACTGGTTCCTCCAGCCTACAGGTGGCCATTGTGGGACCACCCAATTTTTGGTCATGTAAGCCAATCTAATAAATAAGCTACAACAGTAACTGAAATACACACATGTGCACTGTTGCTTCTGTTGCTCTAGAGAACCCTAATACAAATACACCCACAGTTGATGTACATTCTTGGCTTCAATTCCTCCTTGACCATGAAGCCACCCACGTCAAACCTTCCCCTAAAATGTTGGGTGTGTCTTCTTCCTTTTCCAATTTCTACCTTATATTCTTTGAAAACTTCTCATAGCAATTCTGCTTTTTCTTATATAATAGAGCACTCATCTTACTCACTGCTAGGCATTCAGTACTGCCACTATGCATTCAGTAGCACTTGCTGATTTAAATTGAGCTGCATCACACAGCATAAAGATCACTAGCACCTTAGAACAATCATCACCATACTGCATTTATTCGTGGATGTGTGTCTGCATGAACCTGCTCTATGAACTATTTTGAGATCAGGAATCATATCTGTGTCCTCGCTAAGAAGGGACTCTAACAAACCTGTGAATGCACAGGAACCATTGTGAGTTTACATCCCTAATCAAAAAAAAAAAATTCATTCATCTAAAATGGAAGTGGTCTCCACCACTTTTATTTCCCATCTTCACTGTGGGTGAGAAGCAGTCTGCTTATTGTTAATGGGAAATATTAGTAAATGAAAGCAGAATGCTTCCCTTTGGTATGGTGACAGCTCTGGGTGACATTTGCTCATGATCTGAATTTCCAAGACTGGAGGCATCCAACTGAAATACCCAGCGTGAGAAGAGCAGGAGAACCAAAATCTCTTCCCAGGTAATTATGTTAGAACAACATTAATTTTGTTCATGCAACATGGTGTTGTGAAAACAAATCAGATGATGCATTACACCCATCAGTCAGGGTGAAAACTTGCTGGGGATATGGAGCTGAGCTAACGTCTCTCTCTCAATAGAACTTCTTCTAGTAAAGAGAATTAATTCAGGGTTAGTGGTAGCAATTGAATTATATGATGCTTTAAAACAAAGTAAAATGCAGAAAAGTATCACTCATATAATGCAGTTGCACATCGTTCCCTAGTTCCACATCATGGCAGAAATCGTTATATGTGCTCATGTTCAAATTTCCTCCCCCACTTATGAAAACATAAACTTATCAAATTATCTGTTCCCTTTTTAAATGAGTCAGTTTGTTATTTGGTGATGTAACCTTAATCTAAGCTTTTATGTCTATAGTGATGCTTTATAGAAGTATTAAATCAAAGTCACTGCAATGAAGCATATGGTGTCACATAAGGTGTCACATAAGGTGACATATTAATTTGCAACTCCCCAGACAGTTGTAACCTGTGAGCTCAAACATCATTAAGCTTCCTTTCATTTTTTTTTAGAAGAAAACCCACCAAAAATCCTTCCAGGTGATTTTATATTTTAAGTTAAATGACCAAATAACATATCTAGATGGTAATTTTTGAAATTTATTCCTCTTCTATTCTTAATTCTACTCAACGTTTTTATGTTTGACAACTCAATAAAATGAAAACACTCTTAAGATTTTCTTTAAAACATCAAAAGCTTCATTTTTCTTATATATAAACAGCTCTTATTCTTCCTCCCCAAATCAGGAAACTGACCTGGTCTCCAAGTTGTAAGCCAAAGCTGTGTGCTTCCGGAACATGCTCCATGTTCCCTCCCCATGAGGACTGTTTTTACCTCAGACCTAACACCTCTTCCCTACCTCAGTTCCAAAGGCCAGGAAGCCAAGAGTGCAGCACAGCTGTTACTGGCTCCCCAAGGTGGGCTGAAGGTGCCACAGCCAGAAGGCAGCTTCCCAGGGCTCCCAGACACTCCAGAGGTACAACATGCAAAAGATTTGGGAACACACCCCCGGTTACCTGGGACAAAATACCAGTGTCCAAAGAGGTTGGTTGGCAGTTGGCTAGAGGTAGCTGGCAGTTCACTCCAACTCTCCTTCAAATATCTATACACACACACACACACACACACACACACACACACACACATCATTATGAATCTCTGTTACACAGAGGGCTATTCCATATCACATGACTTTCCTCAAATGGAAGCCCTAGAGTCTCTGGAGCTTAGACTGCCCAGGCAAATTGGCCATCATCAGCCAAGGAAGGAATCCAATCAAAAGAATGAATCAGACTGCTGGAAGCCCATTCTACATCCATTTCCCATCTTACCATTTAAGTGGCAAAGCAGACAGCTTGAGCCTAGATTTCTTATATTTTAAAATAGCCAAGGAAGCAATGGAATATAAGTCCAAATTGCTGGGTAGAAGATGATCAAATGTTAATTTAAGAGTGGACACATAATTGATACATGTTTTTTTGCTTTTCTCTGCTCCTCATGTTTGTTGCCTAAACATAGACACGAGGGGTGGTGCAACAGCAGCCATTTTGGTATCAACTCAGTTGTAGAAACTAGAGTCAGTGAACCAACACTAATAACCAGTTACCTCTGGATTCCTTTACATGTAAAACATGGACATGGTTAAGTCAGTGAATATATTTAAATCAGCATAATTGATGTTCTTTTATTTATAGACAAATATAACTCATGACTTAGAATGAATGTTCACAAATAAAGAAGAGAAAGAAGAAACCAGTGCTTTCTCAGGTCTCAGAATGGATGATCTCTCAAACAGGTAAAGGAATACACATGATATACAGTCAAATTTCTTTCTCAGAGATAAGAATAAAGGAAAAAAAGGATGGTAATAACTAGAAATTTTTTGAGATCATATCAAGGAGCTAGCTTATCAGGAACCTCTCTCTGCCCAGGAAATTAGAAACTATGTATTAAATGAATAGAGGGATGGAATCTTGATAAGAAATGGAGAAGGGGCAGAAACCCTCCTAAAGAGAAGGTCAAGAAGACAGAGAGGTCAGTGTGAATGTAATTGAAGACACAGCAACAAGAGTTTGTGTGAGGCCATACTGGTGTGGCTCTGGGATAAGCTCCCCTTGCAAGGAGGTAGGATGTGACTGAGTTTGTGGGCTCTGGAGTCACCGAAACTCAGATCCCTCAGCATGAGGCTATTCAACACAGAGCAAACTAAGCCAGAATGCTGGCCTGCAAATTCCAGAGCCTGCACTTGGTAGCTGATGACCCTGGGAAAGATGCCCAACCTTTCTGTAACTCATTCTCGACATCTACAAACTGAGTCAATTAAAATTACTTCATGAGATCACCATAAGGAATCAATTAATTGACACATATAAAGCACTGAGAGTTGGCAAATAGCAAGGACTGTTAAGTGTCAGTTACTAATATTTTACCAGCATGCCAGGCCATCTGTATACAGTGCTCAGTGCATTAAGGAACAGAGTAGATGTTTCATAAGTGGCAACTAGATAACCTGTGAGGACCAGGAAAACTAAAGAAGGGAGATATTTTATAGGCTAGAGAAGTAAGAAGAAAGAAAAAAAACATAAGGGGTACAAGAGAAGGGCCCCAGTCATGGCTGAGGGACAATCTCCATGGATTTTGCAAGAAGTAGCTTTTTCTCAGTGAGTGACCAAGAAGAAAAGGCCAAAGGGGGAGAAGGAAATTTTCCCAGGGTTTCTTGGGTTTGAAGGAAGGTTGTCTTGTGGCATTCTAACTTCTAAGAGGAAAACAGGACACACACGCAACCCAGGGTGAGAGGGGAGCTAGGAAAACTGGAGTTAGGGGTTGAGGGGAGTAAAGAAAAGAGCAGAAAACATTCTGGGGGTGTGTTTGGGCATGGAAAGAAGGAGGTGATACTGAAGCGCACCTCTGAGGATGCTCTGTAAAGACCTCACAAGTGTGGCCAGAGGTGTGCAGCTGGACGGAGGCAGGGAGGGACTCACAACCTCTCCAGGTTGGGACAGAGGCCAGAGGTCACATGTGTGGTAGACAGGAGGCAGCAAAGGAGATCAAGAGGTTGGTGGAGAGAAGGGCAGGGAGTAAATGTCACTTTCCTCCATGAGGCCTCACCTCTGAAATTCTGCATTCTAGACACTGTCTGTCCTTCTGGAAATCATTACCAGTTAGTTATGAACACATCCTACTGTGTGCACTAATCTCAGGTTTGGGGACAGTTGGTGCTGATGAAAGCTGGGAATAGGGGAAAAACTCCCGAACTAGAGTCAGGACAACCCTTTGAAGTAAATACCACTAGCAGAAAGCTATTGTTGTCCCCTTTCATTGAATTAATAAAGTGTGGACATGGCTCTGCACCTTGAACGTGGGTCTCTGCTCATAAGCACAAACAACATTTTAAAAATAGCTTTTTGAAGGTAACTCGAAAGGTAAACCTATTTTTATGTATGTAGAAGTGCCACATAAAGTTGTTTAACAATTATAATAACAAGGACTAGAGTTTGAGAATAAAGTACACCACCAATTTTATTAGTGGGGAAGTGAGGGAATTTAGAGTCTATGGTTGTAAACCTTCTGGCGAACCAAAATGTAAGCATTTGGGAACCCTATACCCTCTCTTTGGTGTGGTTCTCCTGGGTATTCCTCCAGCACTGGCTGTCACTGTTTGCTAATTGTATCTGGAATGATCCACTCTACAAGCACAAGGAAATAGTGGGACAGACAGAAGACAAAGACTATTCTCTTCAGTGGCTTCACATCAAATTGGAACACGGTAGATCCATGGAAATTAAAGTTGTACAAACAGATCACTTGGAAGGCAGGGTGCAATCATATGCCAATGAAGAAAGGAGATTAACACAAGCAAAGGGATGAAGACTTTGAGCCCTGGAAAGACCAAAGAAGTCTCAAGGAGGAGGCAAGGATCACCCTGGGCCTCCAGGGTAGGAATGCTGAGTACTGGGTATCTGTCCTCACAAAGTGCAAAGGGGAACAGAGCCAAGGCGGAGAGGGGAAGTTGTGTTTAGAGAAGCCTAGGAAGAACTTCCAAGGGACCCTCACCTGGAGAATTTCTAACCCGCATCAGGTCCTTTGGTCCTCAGGTCTAACGCCTCAGATTTCACGAAGGACCACACTGATGCTCTAAAGGGAAGAGGACATCTTTTTCATATGGAACCTGAGGTCTCTGCAAAATGAGGTTGCTCAGCGGACCAACCAGCAGGAAGAAAACACCCAGTGTGCAATGCCTTCTGACTATCCATGACCCTGTTTTCCTGACATGTTCTTATGTCACTGACCCTCCTTTTAGCCCACTGAGCAAGCCACACTTCAGAAGATCCAGTTCCAGAAAGGTCAGGAACCACCACCTAATCTACCTTTGAGAATCCAAGTCCTTATCCTGGATGTCCATCAACCTATAAGCTCCCCCAGGACACAGAACAAATCACCAGCTAACAGCAGTTCTCACTCTGGATGATCTGTTCTCCAAAAGACATTTGACAGTGTCTGGAGACGTTTTTACTTGTCACGACTGGAACGGGGTGGGGGGGGGGGTGCTGTACAGCTGCACAGGCCAGAGATGCTTCTGTACATCCTACATGCACAGGGCAGCTTCCCAGAGCCAAGAATTATCTGACCCACAGTAAAAACAATGCCAAGTTTGAGAAACCCCTGTTAAGACCACAAAGCCCAGTGCAGCTCAAGGAATATTTAACATAGCCACCCTTATTTTACTTAGTCTGAGGATTTCTTTCAATTTCAATGTCAATATCTAAATTCTGCTTGGACTGGTATGTGACTGTTTTTGCTTGCTCTCATATTAGGATTTGGTAGTCATGTAGTTATTACTAAATGCAATCTAGGATTTAATCTCCTTTTAAACAAATTTTACCTGTATTTCAAGGTTTAAGAGACATTCTTATTTCCTCAAAGTTAGAAAAAGGTCTGCTTCTCCTCAGAAATCCTTTTTGATGACGCATACCATATTCACCCTTATGATCACCCAGTATATGCAGGTCTCACTCTATGAAGTGTGAGAACCCAAGTGGACACAGGTTACATATACCAGGCCAATCTCTAGACCCCTTTGCTGGGCCTCACTAAGTGTTTGTTAAAGAAATGATTAGATGTTCAGAAGCAAACAGCCTCAATTTCACTTAACACTCTCATGTTCATCACTTTTTCTAAGTTATAATTTGATCAAGAAACTTCAGAGTGAACATAACAACTGAACCTTGACAGACACTCAATCTGAGTAGCTCTCTAACTGCATCCATTTCTCTGAGACCCTTTGCCACACATCATTGAGTTAAACTGGTCACACAGAGCCTTGGGTATGTGTAGATTGGAGTCCAGGGACATTTTTTTAATATAAGAACTCTATAACCTCAAAATGCTTAAAACCTCATGGTGTAGATAATAGAACTAAAGTAGGCTATTAAAAGTATTATCAAAAAGAACAATACTATATCAAAGAAGAGGAGGGGGGCTCCAGGACCTGCCAAGAAGTCTGAACTTCCTACTTTCCTCTGCAAAACGGACAAGGAGAATGTGATGGCCCCACATCCCCATCTCAGTTCAACCTGGCTGAGTCTGCTCAC
>JAJEJO010004222.1:363641-446428 GCA_020662805.1 Glaucomys volans
CCTTTGGAAAACCCTCCTCTGATGGTGGTGCATGTGGGGTTGTGGTTAGGGTCAAGGTAAAGAAGTCATGTGAGAATAGAAGAGGAAGCAATTAGGACAACAAGGAGTTGACCAAAACCACCAAGAGTGCAACCAAGACAGTGCCACCCATAGACTGAGGGAGAGGGATGCTGCAGTACCTGGGTCTTGCCCCTGCCCCCAGATTCAGGGAGGAGGGAAAGAATTGGGGGCCAGAATGAGGAGGGAGGAGGATGAGCTCTTTGCTTTGAGCAGTTGCACTGAGCTTGATTTCCCTTCCTTTTGTTTCTTATGCATCTATCCCTAAATCCCACTCATGTTCTTTCTTTATATTTCTGTGACTCTGCATTTTACTCATCCCTACAGACTCTTTCCCCTTTCCCTTCCCTAACCTATGTACAGGTAACCTCTAGCACTAGGTGTGAGCCTCAGGAGGCTACTGGGGCTCTGGGATGTTGCCACGCTCAGATTTGCTGAGAATTATATAGAAGTGTGTGTGTTTCTAAGTGTCCATGAAGCCTAGCTCAGATTGTGGTTGAGAAGCTATGGAAGCTAAATCTTCCCTCTCTCCTGCTTTTATTCCACTTGCCTCATTATGGACTCTTGCTGCACCTGCTTCTTATAGGGGATGTCATCCCTGAGGGCCAGTACTGTCCTCTACTTGACCCTTGGGTCCTGCCTCGGGAATTTCCACAGCTCCTGGCTCCACTCCTAACCCCTTAGTCACTGTCTCCCAGTCCAGCCCAGGACCACGCCCACCAGCCTTTCTCCAGAAGGAAATCTCAACACTTGAGTCCCCGATCCTAACTTAGGACTGTCCTGCTCAAACACTTGCTTTCTTTGATTTATCTCCTCAGACCTCTGAGCAAACTCATTGCTTATTCACATGTATTTCCACAGATTTGAAGCTGATTCTCATTCTCTTTCACAAGGACTATTACCCAAACCTCCCACAGATCAGCCTCTCTCCCTGCTTCCCCTGCTCCTGCAAAGTGCCAGGGAATGGCATGGGGATGACGAGCTGCTTTCACTCAAATCACAGAAAACATTAACTCACCACCTGCCTGTCCTCAGTGTTTCCAGTCTCACTTCGCCCTCACGACAACCCATATTACAGCTGAGGAAGGAAGCCATGAGGTCATATGATGGGCATTCAGGCCCTTGTCCCTGCTCTGGTTCCCTTCTGCAGGATCCCATGCTACCTCAGCCCCTGCACCCAGTATCCCCACTACATTCATCTAGGTTGAACTTTTAGAGTCACTATTGAAGGTCACATTCAATGACAATGTCATCACAACTTTCCAGAGGAAATCAACTTTCTGACTTGTACAAGACCACCAAGGTGACCATTTCCTCTTTGCAGAGTTGGGGACAGTGTCTATCTCCTGAGAGTTGCAGGTCAGGAGACAAGGTTTGTGAGGACTATGGGATCAAGTATATTCTCATGGTAAGAGAGGACTGGAGAGAAGAGCGAGGGACTCCTCTCATCCACATCAATGCCTCCATGTAAGAGGATGGGAAATGGGGACAGTGCAGATGATTCCAAGAGGAGACGGAATCATCCTCACTTTTTATTTCAATATGATGGAAACATGTAGTCATATATTTATTTATGATGGACTTATTTGTTGTAGGAAAATTTTTAAAAATACAAGCCATTTTAAAAGTTATCTTGTTTGGTATTCCAGTGAATAACCCCATGTGAGTTCTTGCTTAATATAGTTGTGGTTCATATCCACCAACAGTTCATCCTCAACCTACAGATCACATTATCAAAACCCAAACTCAGAAGTGGGCAGAGATGGTCAAGCCTGGGAGTTACCTTCTTCCCATGATCTAGTCCTGCTGGCTCTTGCAGCCAACTTTAGCATGCCTAATGGAAAGCAAGAGGCTAGATTCAAATCTAAATCACCCACCAACCAGGAGTGGACTATAAAATTTTATGTAGACATTCATAAAGGTTAGAGGGTGTGAAGTATTATTTTTCTTTGGATGATACTTATTAAAGCGAACAGAGAATAGTTTCTAGTAGATCATCTGGCAATTGTTTGACCCTAAACAGCAAGCAACAGTGAGGTTTACTATCCCGGGAGCAACCAACACCAAGCTGCTGGAAATGTGCTGTTTACTTCCTAATATGTCATCTCAATCTAAGTACTCGTTAATTTTCTCTATAAAATAAAAATATTTAAACTACAATGATTTACCAGATCTCTACTTAAGAGTTCTAACATTTAGAACATTGAATAAATGAACGTGAAAAGAGATTTATCAACATAAACCACCAAATTACTGTATATGGAAAATTATGGTTAAACAACAAACTAAAGGAAATTAGAAAATCATTCAGGCAACTCTGAAAAAAAAAGAGAAAGACACCAGGACATAAAAATGGTCATAGAAATTGATAACAAAATCATTACGCTTCCAAAAAGTAAATGGAAAAACAGACATGAAGAGGTAATTAACCAGGAAGAAACCTAAGGAATTCATGAGCACGGGAAAAAAATCTTTAGTCTTTCATGATCCCAAATGAAACTAAAACACAGCAACTCTCTTTTACCCTCTCCAATTGACAGAACTCTTTCTTAAAGTATAGTGTTTGGTAAATCAGGACTCTGATTCACTGTGGATGAGGGTGCATTATTGGCCCAACCTCTGAATAAGACACTTCATATGTGAGGAGGTCATTCCTTGCCCTGTCTTGATCTGGGCCTGGCAGTCACACTCTCCCCCTACCAATGTCACTGCAATCAGGGTACAGTTCCTCCCACGAAAAAAGAGCAAAATATCCTAGGGAAAGTGCCTGGAAATCGCCATGCCTTTGACTTACTAATCATGTTTTTAAACACACTCCTTAATGTCTCAGTGCCTTCACCTCCTCCTATATGCCAGGAGGTAATTAATTGGATCATATTGTCTCTAAAGCATCCCCAGTTATAATACTGAATCATGCTATTGATTGATAGGGAATAACTAAACAACAGAGAAGCTCAACATACCTATTCCTAATGTGCTGAGGGGAGCCGAGGCACTGGAAGCTGCCGTTAACCATTATGGCCAGTCTGGTGCAAAGGGCTTCACACTCTTCCATGCTGGGACAAAAGGAAAAGAAAAGTAAAAGTGAGCCGTGCTTGAATGATATAAGCCTTGATCCAAAGTTTAAAAAGTAAACAGTAGACTAAAAGACCATGACTGCAAATTAGGTAATTTTTAAATATAGATACCTTATGAAAACCAAATAAAATGCTCTTAAATATAATAAGATTTATATTGGTAGTCAATAACACAATTTAAAATAATTACTAGCACTTTCATGTATCAGGTAGACCAGTAATAAACTAAATAGGAGAGAACCATTTGCCAATCATACAAAATTACAAAAGATAAATAAAAACAATCGAAAAAAATAAATGTTTTATGAAGTGAAATAATAAAGCTTTACTAACGGACATAAATAAAACCTTGACTCGATAGCAGGACATATGGGGAAAAAAGAATGACTATTTTAAAAATGAAAAAACTTACAATATAAAAATTAATAAAATGTAAAATGTAGGATAATATTAGTGTGAATATAAAATATAATGCTAGTATAAAATAAAAGTAAATTCATTGTTTAAAATATAAATATAAGTGTATATCCTGAAATATAATGGTATAAAGAATATTTTAATATATAATTTTGAGTTAGGTTATAGTAAAATTTAATGTTATTTTACTATAAACAAGTTATGAAGATTTAAAATTCATAATTATATTGTTATGATTACATAAATTACAAGGTATAATCTAGATGTATTATAATGTCAATCAAAATTTTATCGCCCTCCTGATAAAAATTGAAAATAATTATAGAGTGCATCTCTAAAATCACTTAGCAGAAGAAAAATATTGTAAGAGTTATAGGAAGAGAAAGCAATATGTGTTGCACTGCTTAAGTAAAATAAATAAGGTACTACACTAAATAATTATAAGGCCAAGGCATTAAAAGAGAAGAGAGCCAGAATGAGTCAATAATGCATGAAATACACACAATTTGAAGATGAAAGCAATTGTGTAAGCACTACAGCAATGGTGGAAACTGAAGAAGCCTCTTGTTGCATGTGCCAAAATAAAATCCCAAATATCAAATAAGGTGTCAGAAGACAGCAAACTAACATTTTAAAGAACTGAAATAAATAGGGGTGGGGTTATAGCTTAGCAGAAGATGATCTGCTTAGTATGCATGAAGTCCAGGGTTCCATCCCTAGCACCACAAAAATAAATAGATAGATAGATAGATAGATAAAGGAAAAATGCCACAAACATAATGGGTAAAGGTTGATAGAACTTAAAGAAGTCATATATGTTAGTTTAAAAAGAACATAAATCTAATGTATAAAAAGGAAAAATACCATGTAGAAATGATTTCAACTATTCATGGCCAATAAATATAGCAACAAATCATAAACTTAACCATTAAATCAAGGGCTCTTAAAATTATTTTCTAGCTAGAAAGGCATTCATCACATATGCTTTTCTATTCTATGTTTCAGGAGGAAAAGTGCTTTTTTTCTCCATTGTATTTCAATAAAAACAATGACTTCTGATATAAGTAAACCCCAGTTAAAAATATTCTCAGTAATTCTAAAGAGGTCATCTCATATGCTGATGTTGGAAGTAAAAATTGGCACAACTTTTTTGAAAATTAATGTGGAAATAAATCCTTTTCTGTGAACTTGCCCCAGGAAACACAAAATATGAACAAATAACAATTTATTTATAGTAGTAAAAATATAGAAAAAAGTAAATGATCTACAATGAGATTTCCTTATTTATTTCATGGAAATAAAAGAGCATCATGTGTTAGACATTAAAATGAGGTTCTTTAGAGAACCTCAATGAATTTCATGGGGAATGATATTAATACTTCAATGGCAAAAAACAATGCACATTAGGAAAATTGCACATGTATGTGAAAAAATTTTTCTAGAAAGAAAAAAATATTTGTAATATTCATACAAAAATGTATGCATATTAATATCTGAGAAGTGAAAAGCTAATGGATTTTCTTTCTTTCTTTCTTTCTTTCTTTCTTTCTTTCTTCTTTCTTTCTTTCCAATTTTGTATTATCCAAATTCTCTACAGGAAGCGTGTGTCGTTTTCATGGTTAGGCAGCAACCATAAAGCAGTCTTCTAGTAGGGTCAGTGGATGTTCTGATCAAGACATTACTTCTTAGTTTCCTTACAGCTACGTGTGGGCTCTCAGCAAAGCCAGGTCAATGGAATGTGCATTTCTGGGTCATCTTGAGATAACACAAGCCACTTGACCAAGGTTTTGTTCTTTTCCACATCTGTTAAGCTAGGATACAGACACCGTGCTATAAGTCAGTGTAAACCATGAGGATGAGGAGGATTACTGGCAGATGGCTAAATGGCATGACAGAAAGGACCTGAGTCCATGGTTGGCCTTATAAAGCAGGGCTCACCAGTGACTTAACAAAGTAAGGGGAAAATGTGTCCTGTCTAATCCACTATAATTTGAAGTTTCCTTGTTATAATACCTTACTATGAAGTCTAAGGAATAGGTACTATAAACATTCAAAATATACATTACATATGTTTCTGGTCAATTATAGCTTTCTCTGTTTCATTAATGAATTTCAATTTAAAACATTTTTTTCATTTTTATGACTGTGTTGCAGGTAGACTATGAAGTCACTTCCGTATTACTTCCTTAAACATAATTTGGACTCATGGAAGTCCAAATAATAACAAATATGAATTAAATCCTCATAATAGTGCTGGGGTTGTGGCTCAGTGGTAGAGCGCTTGCCTAGCACGTGTGAGGCACTGGGTTCGATCCTCAGTACCACATAAAAATAAACAAAATAAATGTATTGTGTCCATCTACAACTAAAAATATTTAAAAAGTAAATCCTCATAATATTAAATGACTTTAGCAGTTTCAACTGAACTATTATTAGTTAATCAATAAATATCCTCTAAACATGTTGGATATCATAACATCTAAGCCTAGAGGGCAGAGGCAGAGATTTTGATGATCTTCTACAGTGAGAAGAATATACAAAACTAGGAACTATTTGATAGTGAAAGCAATCACTGGTCATTTACTCAAAAAAAAAAAAAAAAAGTCCACCAAATTTTTTTCCTTAATGAATGGTTACGTTGATTAGTACTGAAATATGCCTAAGTGATGCAGAAACTTACGACCTTCATTTATCAGTGTTTGACATGTGAGGAAAAAGCAAAGTGGTTGTTCCCAACTGGACTGATTTCCATTCCTTTTAATAAGGGACATGATGCCCAAGTTTCTTTCCCTCAGTTTTCTGCCCCATGCTTCCCAAGAGACTCAGGAGTAAGGAACAAGAGGCACTAGGAGATGAACTCAAAGTTAAGAGGAAAGCTTTCCCATTGAGAGACTTCTTTTCAAGCAAAGGCTGTCATTTTAGAATCACAGAATCAATCATAGGCTTCCGTATTCTTCACATAGTAATTTAGATCTTCGTATTGCATGAATAGCAACAAATTTACAGAAATAAATTTGTGTATATGCATATGTATGTCATTAATGTGAAACCAAATGAATAGGAGGACATAAAAGAGAAACTGCAGTAATATATATCCATTTTGAGAACAGTCTACAATAATTATATGTTGTATGAGAGAAATAAAAAGATTTTTTATGGTGAAACCTCTTTCTCCAATTGTAGAACCTGTGCTTGCACCTCAAGACTCATCTACAAGCCAGCAAATGAATATAGCATTGTGGAGCTCAGAATGGGCAGAGCAAATGATCATTTTAAGCAAGAATATATACATATTATGAAGAAAGTAGATTTAACAAATTTAATTAATTTCGATGCAATTTTTTCTGAAGAGAAATAGAACAAAAACAAAACAAAACAAAAAAGGGGGTGGTAAGTCTGGCTATGTCCAAGAAACTGGCAAATCCATCCCATGAAAAGCAACCATAAAACTGGACTAAATTAACAAAACAACCATTTCAGAATACTGGAAAATGATCAAAGGCATACAGCAATGTGAGAAGCAGTCATGGCCAACAAATTGCCAAACTCAGAATAAGAAGAATCACAATTGGTGGCAGGCAAGCCATGGGCTACTGAGATCCCTCCCCAGCTTAACTAATAGGAAGCTACTATCAGGAAAGGGCGGTCCATGAGTATCAGCAGCTTCTGCCACAGTTGAAGGGCAGGAACTCAGTTTGGACCATTGAGCGCAACACCCATGTCTAGTTACATTGCTGGTTTACATAACTATATTGGATCTAAGCAAACAGAAATGGCCAACACCTCTAGTACCTGGCGAGATGGCCTCTCCCACACTGAATTTGTGTGTCTGTGGCATGCTACAACCAACTGAGACACCAGTATGTGCAAGAGACACTGGAGAGGATCCTGGCCTGCCAGCGCTGCTTCTCATCCAGAGGCCACCACATGCACACAGAAGAGACACAGGAAGACCCAATGAAACTGTGCCAATTTGAACATGGCATGAACTTCTATTTTTCCCTGCTATCAATGGGCAGAGGACAGAAAACTTGTGTCAGCCTGAGGTGGATGAAAACAGCCTCTGTTCAGTCACAGGCTGTCAAAGTAACTTTTGCAAAAACAGAGGTGACTGCTATACAGCCAGTCTTGAAAAAGTAAAAATAAATTTTAAAGACAAAATATGAGCAGAGACATCAGTTGCTACTCACTGCAGGAGTTAAGATTTTTTTGTAGACTTATCCCAGGCAACGAAATCAAACAAATACAAAATAAATAAATAAATATTAAAAAATGAAAGCTGACAACAGCAGCAACTTTTGGAGTGGTTAAGAACTCAGAGCAGCTACATTACCTACAATGTCTGGTTTCCAATAAAAATATGATAAGACATGCAAAGGAATAGGATGAGTGATCCATATTCAGGGGTTAAAACAAAGCAGTCAATATAAATTTTCTCAAAGTATTCCTAATGCTAGATTTAGGAGGAAAATTATCCAATGTAGCTACAATAAATATGTTCAAAGAACTAAAGAAAATTCTACTTAAAGAATTAAAGGAAAGCATGACAACAAATGTCAGCAAACAGATTCTAAAGAGAATGAAAGTTATAAAAAGAACCAAAAATAAATTTTTCAGTTAAAAAGTTCAGCAAATACAATAAAAATTTACTAAAGAGAACACCAGATTCAAGATGCCAGAAGAATCTGTGTGCTTACAGAGCAACAAAAATGATCTAATCTGAGAATAGGGCAAAACAAGATTGAAAGGAAATGAGCAAGAAACTCATAGATGTGTGATAACAGAATTCCAACACACATGTAATGAAAAAACCAAAAGGAGAGGAGAGAAAGAAAGAGCTAAAAAAAAAAACTTTTTTGAGTAAATAATGACCCAAAATTTCCAATTTATTCCTATGAACAAATGAGCATCAGAAATGGTAATGACATTGGTTACCATACAAGAATCTACAGATCTGTTCTTCTCATATCTTTTCTTAACTCCTTTTAAAGATTTCAGGTTAACACAAAGTGATAATTATAATAGGTTTTATTGGGTGTAGAGCACATGAAATGCAATATACATGATAATAGCACAAAGAAGAGAAGGAATGGAGCCAGGTTATGGCAAAGTTATTTTATTGGAAATAATTTAGTATTAATATGATAAATTAAAGTAGAAACTCTAATTCCTAGAATGTCCACTAAGAAAATAGCTCAAAAATAAATAGTTAAATATCAAAAATAGTACACTGGAAATTATTTAAATAATATGTAAAAGTCAAATAGGACCGAAGATACAAAAATCAAAGAAGACATGTGAACAACAAATAGCAAAATGGCTAATGGAACTTCAGACATATCTGTACTTGCCCTAAACGTTAAATCATCTAAATGTCTCACTCAAAAGACAGAGACTGTCAGACTGGAAAAATAGCAAGATCAACTGTTACCATCCACAGAAAACATCCCTTCTATTCTATCCCTTCTATTCATCCCTCACTATCATTAGTTAGTAAAAGGATTTAAATATACATAGATGCATCCTACACACAGCAAGGTAAATACAGTAGCTGCAGTGAAATCATTGGACAAAACAGACTTTAAGACGAAAAAGAAAGTGCATTTAGGGATAAAAGGGGACATTTCATAATGATAGGTGGGTCAAGGTGTTTGGAAGATCACAATTAAGAGTGCTCATTCACCTAATCACAGCTTCAAAACACATGAAGAAAAACTGGCAGAATGTAAAGGAAGAAAAGACAATCATACCTGAAGATTTCAGTATTTCACTCTCAATACTATTAGAACACCAAGGCAAAACACCCACAATAATGCACAGTTCCTAACACTGACCCTCACTGTCCATATGCGCAGCATTCCACACAACAATCACAGAGCACTTATTCCTTCCCAGCACTGCGGACCATTCCATTCCCTAGGACGGGCCACATGCTAGGCCAGGTGCAGAACGCTGCAGCTGTGTGGCCAGATCCAGCCTGCCACCCTATTCATTGAGGTGTTAGTGGAACACAATCACATCTATTCACTCACCTAATGTCTGAAGCAGCTTTCACACTACAACAGCACAGTTTTACAGTTGCAGTAGACTATATGATTTGCAAAACAAAAAAAGAATGTATTATCTGTTGGTTCACAGACAAAACAAATTATAGCCTCTATGGTAGGCCTTTAGAAACTCCTTATAAACCTAAAAGGATGGAAATTACAAAAAGTATTTCCTCTGATCACAACAGAATTAAATTTAAAATGAGCCATGGAAAGAATTTTCAAGTGAATGAAAAATTTTGTAATAGAAACAGCTGAAAGGCTTCCTCTAACTGTTTCACAAGTTTATAAAAAACCACTCTAGTCAAGACAGAATTAGAGCTGGGCATGGTGGCACACACCTGTAATTCCAAAACTTTGGAGGTTGAGGCAGGAGGATCACAAGTTCAAAGCCAGCCTCAGAAAATTAGTGAGGACCTAGGCAACTTAGTGAGAACCGGACTCAAAATAAAAAAGATAAAAAGGTCTGGGGATGTTGCTCAATGATTAAGCTTCCCTGGGTTCAATCCCCAGTACAACCTCCCCCAAAAGACAATTATATTGGTGAGAGAATAGGCATGTGTATCAATGGATAAGAACTAAAAGTCCAGAAATAAATCTATATAATTATGGTCAACTAATTTTCAATGAAAGTGCTATGATAATTTAATGGGCAAAAGATAGCCTTTTCAAAAATAGAGCTGGAATAATTGTTTATCCACATGCATAAAAGTAAATTTGGATCCATTTCCTCTTATTATATACAAAAAAATTAGCTTAGAATGTATCAAAGACTTTTTAAAGCTTAAACTCTAATATTCTTAGTAGAAAAGACAGGAGAAACACTTTCATGACTTGTGAACAAAGAGTTCTTAGACGTAACACACAAAGGACCAACCATACAAAAATTGATAAATTAGACTTAATCAAAAATGTTCAAAATGTTCATATTTCCAAAGAGAGAAAACATTAGCAAATCATATATACATGCAAGGGAGTTGTATTCAGAAGGTAGGTAGGTAGGTAGGTTGACAGGTATTTAGAAGGCCAGTAGGTAGGTAGGGAGGTAGGTTGATAGGTAGGTAGGTAGGTAAATGATAGATAGGCAGATAGATAGATGATGGATGGAGAGATAGATATAGATAAAAACCTCTTAAAAGTAAAAACACATGGTCAGAAAAAAAAATTAGAAATGGCAGATTCTTACAAAACCAAACAAATTCTTACCCCATGATGCAATCACACTCCTTGGTATTTACTCAAAAAAAAGAAAAGAAAAGAAAAGAAAGGTAAAAAGTTTGCATGCAAAAACCTGCACATGGATGTTTATAACAGTTTACACATAATTGCCAGATCTTGGAAGCCATGATAGAATCCTTCAGTAAGTGAGTGCATAAAACAACTGATACATTCAGATTATAGAACTTCATTCAGTATTTAAGAATATGAGCTATGGAACCATGAAAAGACATGGGGGAAACTAAATAAAAGAAGTCAATCTAAAAAGGTTACATACTGCATGATTCTAGCTATACAGAAATCTGTAACAGAAAACTATGGGGATAGTAAAAAGAAAAAAAAAAATTAATGGTTGCCTGAAAGGCAGGATGAATAGGTGAAACAGTTAATTTTTAGGGCAATGAAACTATTCTCTATGGTGTTTTAATAGTGGAAACATTATTATATATTTTTCTAAATCCACAAAATGTCCAATTCCAAGGATGAAGCCTAATGTGAACTGTGGATTTTGGATGATAATGATGCACTGATGTGCGCACATGAACTGTAACAAAGACAAAATGCTCATGGACCCTCATCATAAAGGAAATCTTTTTACCACCCTCTCAATTTCGCTGTGAACTTAAAGCTATTCTAATTCTTTTTAATGGGGCAAATTTTTAATAGATACTTTACCAAAGAATGAATACAATAAGCACATGAAAAGATCCTTAATCCAGTCAGTTCTTAAAGTTTTGAACACAATTCACCATTCGACCCTGACATTCAACTTTTCAGACTCTATCCAAGAAATTTAAAAAAAAAAAAAATTACCTATACATGCAGAGATATTTACCAGACTATGTGTAGAATTTTATTCATAATAGCCAAAACTGGAAACAATTCAAATATTCATCAACTGGTAGGTGGATACATGAAAGTGGTCTAGCTATACAATGGAATATTATTTAGCAACAAAAAGGAGTGAATTACTGAAATATGCTACAAGATGGATAAGTTTTGAAAACATGAAGTGAAGGAAGGCAGATACAAAAGACTAACCATCATACAATACCACTAATATGAAATATCCAGAAAAGGCAAATTATAGACAGAAAGCAGATCAATGATTTCCTAGGTTTGGGATTTTAAATGAAGGAAGATGTGGTAAAATCTTGAGGATGTGGGGAAAAAGGTTTACTCATACATTGCTGGTACGACTGCAAATTGGTACAACCACTCTGGAAAGCAGTATGGGGATTTGTCAGAAAAGCTGGAATGGAACCACCATTTGACCCATTTATTTCACTGCATGGTGTATACCCAAAGGATTTAAAATCAGCATACTATAGTGAATCGCCACATCAATGTTTACAGAAGCTCAATTCACAATAGCAAAGCTATGCAGCCAACGTAGGTGCCTTTCAACAGATGAATGGATAAAGAAAATATGCTATTTATACACCATGGAATATTACTCAGCCATAAAGAAGAATGAAATTATGGCACTTGCCAGTAAATGGATGGAACTGGAGACCATCATGCTATGTGAAATAAGCCAATCCCAAAAAACCAAAGGCTGAATGTTCTCTCTGATATGTGGATGCTAATGCACAACAAGGGGGTGGGTGGAAGGAAGAAAAGAAGTTCATTGTATTACACAAAGAAGAATGAAGGGAAGAAGGGAGATGAGAATAGAAAAGACAGTAGAATGAATCAGACATAACTTTCTTTGTTTATATATGAATATATGACCAGTGAAACTCCACATCATGTACCACCACAAAAATGGGATCCTGATTACAATAAATTATATTCCACGTATGAATAATATGTAGAAATAAACTATACTTCTGGGCATGGTGGTGCACACCTGTAATCCCAGCAACTCAGAGACTGAGGCAGAAAGATTGAAAGTTCAAAGTCAGCTTCAGCAACTTAGCAAGGCCCTAAGCAACTCAGTGAGACCCTATCTCTAATAAAATACAAAAAAAAAAAAGGGCTGGGGATGTGACTTAGTTGTTGAGTACCCGGGGGTTCAATCACTGGTACCAAAAAACCCAAAGAAACAAAAACACCATATTGTCATGGATATCTAAAAGGAACAATAACAAAAAATCTCATATCCTTAATGGTTCTTGATATTTATTCACAGTGTATTTTACTTAAGCATGGGTGGGAGAGAGGGAGCAAGTCTAAACTTTAAAGCAGGATCTCCATGTCAGGATTTTTTTGAGCATATCATATTTCTCACTGCCCATAATCTGTTTTTTTTTTGAAATCAACTTTTATATTGCCCTGAGGCCTAGAACAATGTTTAATAAAATTAAAAAGAGCTCATGGTTGAAATTTTTAGTAACAAAATTAAATCCATAATGAGGAAAATATTAGACCAGATTCAGTAACATGTTAAGTTTTCTTTTCAGATAATTCTACTGACTGGAATATGAGGCCCTGGATAGAAAGGAGCTGGGACCCTTTGGGAAGAACTAAGTGAGGGAGTCCATCACTCATCCCTGACCAGTAGTTATGGACTGGCCAGGGTGTGGTCTATGGCTACCAATCCTCAGGCTCAAACTCCAGCGCTCCCACCTGTCCCTGTGGTATTGCTTCTGTCACCTGATCTCTCTCCGGTTCAATCTCTTAAACCACATAATGGTTTAAACCATTATGTTCAATGGTTTAAATCTGGTTCAATCTCTTAAACCACATAACTGTATCAACCTCACAGGCAAAGATGAAGGAACTTCTGTGTGTCCTGCTGGCTGGATGTGGGTACCTTCCCTGTCTGTTGTTACTCATATTTGCTCGGGAAACAGCCACAGGCGGGGGCTTCAGCTCACCTGTGGGAGGTCAGCACCACAGCACAGCCTTCCTGAGTCTCTTTCACTATAGTTTGCCACAGGTATCTTTTAGAGCAAGGATCCATTCCAGAGCTGGGCTCATCCTTGAGGAAAGAAAACACACCATGACATGAATTTGGTGAAAATAGATAGGAATATACATGCTATCACATGAGGCCAGATGCTGGTTAAGAGGAAAGAAATCCCTTCTCTGATTCTCCCAGGTATCTGTCCAATGGCTTTTTTGCATTCTGCTTCAGCAAAGCCAAGATGATGGGGAAAGGGAGCATGGCGTGATGGAGTGTCTCACTCCCCATGCACTCTCACGAGGCCCACTTCTTTCCTCTCCCCTAAAGTATTGGCTGATTGACACAGCTGAGATATTGGAAGTAGGGAACAGAGTTGACGGGCCTTTGTAACCTCTCTGGGAATTCCATCAGAAAGCCTGCTCATAAGCCACTTGGAAGGCCTCCCTATAGACTCCTCCACACTGGTGCACAGGTACACAAGCACTCTGAATGCCTCACTTTCCCCTTTCCCGTGGCCCCCTGAAACGACCCCCAAGAAGGCAGGTACAGGCATCTCACACAAGTAACCAGCACAGTTTTAGAGTTAGGAGAAAGCGCACAAGCTCAGGCACTTCAGGGCATTCCACCTGAGGAAAAATCGAAGCTCTCAGTAGTTGGCATGAGATTCCACTGCAGGACGGACAAAATGGGGAGGGGAATCATAAGAATTGACCTCCCCCATCACAAGTGATCAAGAGGTATGCAGTGTGTACACCTACAGAAAAGGTCTCAGAGAGCCTCCGAATGCCTCCTCCAACTGACAGGGAAAGGTATTTCTCTCCCAAAGGGAGACATTAAAGACTGGAAGAGGTGATACCTTCTTCAAATGTGAAGACAGAAGAAATGCATGACTTCAACCAATGTAGAAGGAGGAGGAGGAGAAGGAGGAATGGTGGGAAGGGGAGGAAGAAGATAAAGAATCATGACACCACTAAAGAGCACAATGATGTTCTTATGTTCTTATGATCAGTTCCAATAGCCGACCTTGTTGAAATGCAGATCTAAGAATTTCCTGGCACAGAATTGAAAACAATCACTTTGAGGAAATTCAGTGAGTTACAAGTGAACATAAATAGAGGAAAAACAGAAAAACAACACATGAACAACAAAAGAATTCAAAAAAGAGACAGAAGTCATATGAAAAGAACCAAGTAAGAATCCTGGATCAGAAAATTGTGATGAATAAAATGAAAATATTGAGTGTCAATACCAGATTTGATCAAGAAAATGGAAGACCCCACTAACTTGAACACAGATTTTGTAAAATTGTTCAGAGGAGGAAAAAATTGAAAAGGTGAACAAAACTGGTAGGATTTGTACAAAAACAGTGAGAATATTTGTATTGTGGCATTTGTGGAAGAAAGGTAACCCTTACATACTGTCAGTGGGAATGTAAATTAGTAAGCCATTATGGAGCTTCCTCAAAATTAAAAATGAAACTATTATATGATCCAGTGATTCCATTACTTGGTCTACATCTGAAGAAATGGAGATCAGTATATCAAAGAATAAAAAACATGCACTCCCATGTTCATTGCAGCACTATACACATTAACCAATGCATGGAATCAACAGAAGTGTCCATCAAAAGATAAGTAGATAAAAACATGGCATGTACACACAACTACACATTATTCAGAAATAAAAAAAGAATGAAATTCTATCACTTATGACAACATGGAAGATGTTAGGGGATGCTATGAAATAAGCAAGTCACAAAAAGAGAAAAAGCATGCTGTCATGAGAGAGAGTGTGTGTATGTGCGTGTACGCTCACATAGGTGTACATAATGAATGTTATTCATTCTTAAAAGGAAGGCAACTCTTCAGTTTTGAGCAACATATGTATAAAGTTGGAGGATATTTTTACTAAGTGAAATAAGGTGGACGTGAAAAGACAACTACTTTATGATCACATGCAAAATCTAAAAACGTCGAATGCATGTAACAGATTATAATGGCAGTTTCCAGGGTTGAGCATGGGGAAATGGGGTCATGTCTGCCAAAGAGCACAAAATTTGAGTAATGCAGTGATATGGTTTGAACATGAACCCCAAAGCCTCATGTATCTTAAGCTTGGTCCCCAGTGCAGCAGTGCTTAGAGGTGGGTCTGTAGGCCAGGGAGGCAAGGTTGGAGGAGGTAGTTAACTGAGAGAATGACCCTGGGGACTCTATATTGTCCCAGTCCCCTTCCTCTCTGCTTCTTGGCTGCCATGAGGTGAATGGCCTTCCTCTGCTAAGCCTTTCTACCAAGATGCTCTGCCTTACCTGAGGCCCAAAGCAATGTGGCCCACTGACCAGGGACAGAAACTTCTAAAACCATGAGAAAAATAAATCTTTCTTCCTTTAAGCTGTTTTTTCTCAGTGACAAAAAGGGGACTAACACATGCAGAGTGAATAAATTCTGGAGATGTAATATGTGGCACAGGGGTTTCCATGATTTTGATGGTGTTGTCTCCTCAATCGCCAACACAACAGTATTGGGAGGTATGGCTTTTGAGAGGTGATCGAGTTATGAAGTCTTCACATTCATAAAGAGTACAGGTGCCCTTAATGGAGGGCTGAATGGAGAGAGTTTGTCTCATTTTGTCCTTCTGATTTCTGCCATGCAAGGACACAGCATTTCTGGAGGATACGTAGTTCAAAGTGTCATCTTGGAGGCAGAACTAGGACCTTCACTGACCTCCACTTCTGATGGTACCTTGACCTTATACTTCCAGCCTCCAGGGCTATGAAAAATACACTTCTTTTCTTTATAAATTACCCAGTTTGTGATATGCTGTTATAGCTGCACACAATGGACTAACAGGGACTGATGTTGACAATACTGTATCATTCATGTGAAATTTGCTAAGAGAGTTGATCTTAAGTGTTCTTACGATAAGCTGAAAAAATAAAATGTGTGAGTCCCTGATATGTTAATTAGTTTGGGGTGATCATTTCACAGTGTATGTGTGTAGCAAAACAGTATACTATGCAGTTTACATATAGACAACTTTACTTGTCAATTGTGACTCCAGCAAAATATGGGGTTTGGGATATGATTTCACATCAGCCTGATTCCCTTCACGATCTGCTTAGGTAAGCCAACCTTGATGTCTTTAAAATAGATTGTGCACCTCCATAAACTTTCAGAGTGGTGTCTCCTGGAAAGAGATATGATAGTAGAAAAAGGTTTCATTTATTTAGCCACATCAAATAAATTGGAATTTCTTGGAACCTGAAGCTTTCTCCTTCAATAAACACCAAAGCACTTGCTATCTGAACCACTTTGGAGAGAAATCTTGCCCAGCTGTATGATGCATTTTTGTGCTTTCTGTAGTCCAGGAGCACTGAACACATTTTTCTTAAGAGCTCTGGGTCATCAACTTCCTCCAACATGGGGGGGAAAAAACCATAAGGGAAGTGTTGGAAAAAAATCACTGAAGAGGAAAATAAACACCTGGCTTTTTCTACAAATCAAGTGCTATGTGTGTACTACTTAGAATAGTAAGTAAATGACACAATCCTATATTGTTCAGGAAGAGGGGTGGGTGGGTGATTTTTAATTTTCCTGATATCACTATGGTATCAGCTCTGAGGGTCCTTCCTTGTCTCTTAGTGGATAACTTCAAAAGTGTTGTTTGGAACTGATGCTCTGAACAGTCACCATCATCACAGTTACTAATGTGGGTTTATTATGCACAAGGTATTGGGCTGTGCACTTAAAGTGGACTGTATCAGACAAGGAGGAAACAGGCTTAGAACATGCAAAGTCATATGTTGCAGAACTGGAGAAGCACAATCCACACCTTGTTCACTAGGACTCCAGAGTCCTTACCTGGCCATTGTGCCAAAGTCCTGGGCATCCAATGGGAATGAGAGCAAGGAAGATGAAAGAAGAGAAAGTGTAGGGTCTGTTGTAAGTCAAGAGCATAGCTGTACAGCAGATCCCCTTCATCTGACTGAGGAGATGCCCTGTTCCAGGCTGAGCACAGAGACATCCTCCAAGAGGGGCTAAGAACACCCACATCTTGCAAACTCCTAGGCTCAGACTATCTCATCTTGAGAGGATTATGTCATTTGTGAACTGAAAAATGGTGAAAATGTTAGTTTGTATTATTGAGTTTCAGAATATAAACTTATGCATCAGTCTTTAATTTTGGACTTTTCAATAGCAAACTTAGATCAATTTAAAAGAACATTCAGGTGAGTTTCCAATAGACAACAAATGACATCATCATATTTTTCAGCATGGATTTTCTGAACCCCCATTAACTCACCCATTGAAAGGTTGTTTTCATTTGGCAAACAAGAACAGAAAAGAGAATCTGTTTTATTTCCTAAACTCTTTGACACCCATCAGACTGTCTGCCAAAGTACAGCCCTGAGGTGAACTCTGGTGATTAGAATCTAATCTACACCATAAGAACAATATTCTACTTACTGTTTGAATGGCATTATGTATACTTAGAGCTGTTTTTGAAATGTAAGGCAATTGGCTCTATTTCTTGACGGCATCAGCTCCAACTAAAGCTTTGAATTAATTTAGAATTGATTGCAGTTCCCAGACAGATTACAGAATGCCTTATCTGAAGGCCATTGCTCATGCTGTACCCTTTTTCTGGAACTCTCTTTCCTCCCCCCAATATCTATTATGCATCCATGTGTCAGCCAGTTTTCCTTTATTATAACAAATACTTGAGATAAACAACTTATAAAGAGAAAGCATTTATTTTGGTTCACAATATTGAAGGTTCTAGACAATGACTGGTTGACACTGTTGCTTCTGGGGCTGCAAGGAGGCAACATGTCATGGTAGGATCATTTGGTGGAGCAAAACTTCTCAGCTCATGGTTAGGAAGCAATAAAGAAGAGTCCGTGGTATTACTATCCCTTTGGTGGCAGATCCGCAAAGACCTAAAGACCTCCCACCAGGCTCCACCTCCTAAAGGTCCTTCCACCTACCAATCACACCATGGGGAGGAGACGCAGCCTTTAACACATGGGCTTTAAGGGAAACCGCATCTAAATTATAGCAATCCTGACACCCATCTCCATGATTCATCACTGACATGTGTTACTACAATTATGGTGAACATATATCTGCAGGTAGGAAAAGATTTAAAAGCATGTGTTAGAGGAAAAAAAAGCTACATTGATTTTCAGGTTAGAAGTGAATTCTAATATTCTTTTTTAATATAGTTTTAATGTTAAAATTTTATTGAACTTTAAATTTGACAAGTATAAGTGAATCTACCAAAAGATAAATGTCTTATTTCTATATAAGTTCAGTAGTATTTTACATTTTGTTTAGGAAATGTTGAGTTAGGGCAGAAGAGTTTATTAGTTTGTAGAATCAGTGTTGTGAATTCTGAAGTTACTTCCTAGAAGAATTCTGTTTAATTAAATGAAGTTTACAAGTATGCATATAACACGCATCTTATTTCAATACCTTGACATATTACTGATATTTCAACTACTCACCAATAAAAGAATGTCAGGTTTCCCCACCAGGGCTAGGGCTGTGGAGAGCTTCCTCTTGGTTCCCCCACTGTAGGTGGACACAGGTTTCTCCACATGGGCTTCCAGGTGTAAGCGTCTCACAAGGTCTCCAGCCACCTGGAAGAGGGAAGCTGTTAGTAAGCACATCACCACTCACCATACTAGCTCTGACTCCAGCTCCTTCTTCCCACCACCCCTCTCTACCCCTGACGTGGACAGTCAAGTACAACTCCTAGATCACTCCTCTTTATGATGTGGGGAGAAAGAACAGAGGGGTACCTTCTGTGCCCACAGACATCTGACTCGATGGCCAGAATCCGTGGGTCTGGAACTTAGAGAGCAGTGGGCAAGAAAGATATTTAATTCTGAGTCCAGATAAATGTCCACATTAAGGTAAGGTGAAAGAAGGTGATCCAAAATGAACTCTGAGGTGGAATTGGACAGTAATGAAACCAAGTCAGTGACCTGTCAAAACCTCAAGGGAGGAAAGTACTGAAGGAGGGACTTTTCAATATTAGCACAAACAAAGAAATATCCGTCCGTTAACAAACAATGGATAAGGGTTTGCACACTTAGTTTAGTATCTGGAGGTATGGAAAGAATGGGGAATGTTTTTGTTCACAACTTCTGGGAACTATTTTATCAAGTAAAGAGGATGGTGACTTCATTCACCAAAGCTACATCCTCAGCCATGGGGGATTCTGACTCTCCCAGGGCCCTATGCATACTGCTTCTCTACCCTCCTCCTCTCTTCTGACCTTTCCACACACCTTCAAAGTCCAGCTCATCCACTTGTCTCTTCTCAGCATAATATCAAATATCAAAGCCCTACCCCAGGTGTCTCATGCATCTCTACAGCAGTTACCTTAGCACTTCCCACCTTAATTTGCACCATACTTTCTTTTGTTTCTAGTTCCATCTCCTGTACTAGGAACCCAAATTGGGAAATTTCTTTTTCCCAATTCTGCATAATTTAAAATCTGCCATTTTATTTGACTCTTGAGCCCATAATTATATTAATGTAAACATTAATATAGATTCAATTTTAAACATCCCAAAACCAAAGTGGCTAATATCATATCTTAATTCAAATTTAGGAAAAGGAGAAAATTCCATAGGAATATGAAGATGAATTAATAATTGTATGTCCTAAATAGCTAATAAAACATAGCTTTCCTGTAATAAACATATATTTATTGATAAATGCAAAAAAGGATAAATGTATAAGATGATGATGATGAGCTGTTAAGAAGTTTTAAAATATTATGATGATACATATACTTCCCAGTAAAAGAATTTTCACATAAATTTGCTCTATTTTTTATTTGTAGAATCTCTGAATAATTTAGAAAATGAACTAAAAAGTTCAAAACTGGTCATGTGTTCAAATAGCATAAATCAAGAAAACATCAAAAATTGAGATAGATTCAAACTAAAAAGCTTTTTCTCAGCAAAGGAAACAATCAGGAATGTGAAGAGAGAGCCTACAGAGTGAAAGAAAATCTTTGCCACACACACTTCAGATAGAGCACTAATTTCCAGAATTTATAAAGAACCCACAAAACTTTACACCAAGAATACAAATCACCCAATCAATAAATGGGCTAAGGAAATGAGCAGACAATTCACAGAAGAGGATCCACAAGCAATCAACAGATATATGAAAAAATGTTCAACATCTCTAGTAATAAGGGAAATACAAATCAAAACTACTCTAAGATATCATCTTGCCCCAATTAGAATGGCTATTATCAAGAATACAAGCAACAAAAGGTGTTGGCAAGGGTCTGGGGAAAAAGGTACATTCATACATTTCTGGTAGGGCTGCGAATTGGTGCAGTCACTCTGGAAAGCATTATGGAGATTCCTTAGAAAACTCAGTATGGAATCACCATTTGACCCAGCTATCCCACTCCTTGGCATATACCCAAAGGACTTAAAATCAGCATACTACAGTGATACAGTCACATCAATGTTTATAGCAGCCCAATTCACTATAGCTAGATTGTGGAACCAACCTAGATGCCCTTCAATAGATGAATGGATAAAGAAACAGTGGTATATATACACAATGGAATATTATTCAGCCATAAAGAATAATAAAATTATAACATTTGCAGGTAAATGGGTGGAATTGGAGAAGATCATGTTAAATGAAATAAGTCAAACCCCCAAAAACCAAGGGCCAAATGATTCCTCTTATAAGTGGTTGATGACATATAGCGGGGGTGGGGGGAGGTACAGGAAGAACAGAGAAGGGATGGATTGTATAGAGGAAAATGAGGCATGGAGAGGGGGCGGGAAAGGAAAGATAATAGAATGAGACAAATATCATTACCCTATGTATATGTATGAACATGCAAATTGTATGATTCTACTTTGTGTACAACCAGAAAAACAATAGTTGTATTCCATTTGTGTACAATAAACTAAACTAAACTAAATAAATAATTTTTTTAAAAAAGAAAAAAAAAAGAAAACAGACTTCCAGGCCCAAAGGATTCATGAAGAAGGAATCTCAAATCTCCAGCTATCTGCTTAAGAAAATCAACTCAAGGTCAATTGCTTGTTCTTAGATTGCTTAGGAAAACAGTTGTTTTCCCCAGATTGTTTTATTCAAATAAACCATCTTTTTCCTGCCATCATTCAACTGATTTGATCAATTAACATAAACTGAATACAATTGGAATAAATAAAAATTCAAACAAAACATTTTACTCCAAACCAGCAAACACAAATATGAATGAAGTGTCATGCAAATAAAGAGATACATGCCTGACATTTTAGGAACCAGAGCAATGACAGAAGTGCTAATGGATTCACCCACATTTTCCCCAGAGAGCAACTACCAAGAAGCATAAGATGAGTCCTGGGATAACATTCCATGAAAGATGATGGAAGGGAACCCAGGAGGCTTCCTGCCAAGGAAGCACTGGTCCCCACAAGGAGGCCTAGGAACATTACAGAAACTGTTAAGAAGCTTTGTCTTTTGGAAAAAAGCAAATACTAACAGCTCTGAGGCTAGCAGCAATAATGCATGGGGAAAAACAAATTTGGGGTGATTTTTTCCAAACCATAAAATTCACCAAAATAATGAAAAATATAAGATATGTAATTAGAAAGTTTTTATTTTACTCTCATATATTATATTCAAAGATCAGCAATAAATGAAAGCTGATGAACAAATGGAATAAATAAATGGTAATAATAATAATAATGACAATAATAATTTGGTTTTATAGAAATGCACCTCAGACTAATTAATGTTGAATAAATTCACCAAACTATTTATTATTGCTTAATTTTTATGAAACCAGGGAAAGTATGATATATTTTTCTGATACCACATCTTAAATGCCGCAGTCACCAAATCCTGGATCAGTTAACCATAGCAAAGATTCCAGAATACACAGAACAAATGTATGAGTTTGATCTAATGCTCTCTAAACGTTTCATTTTCAGAAAATAACTGGAAATGGCCTAATAAGAAGTATTTTGTTGCCGTCCTCCTGTACTCTGCACCACTATCAAAATAATGGCAAACATAATGCCCTGGCAACCAAAGCTGGCAAAATACTACCTATGGCCCAAATGTCACGGGTTATAGAATCTGTTATTTTCCCCCCAAAACAAAATGTCATAAGTTATACAGTCTCTGTTATTTTTGTCCAGAATAGTATCTTACTTAAGGCAAAAGACTGGGGTTCTTTTGTCCTTATATTCCTCATGCCTCATCATACTTGCCACATAGTAGGATTTTTATCATTGGAGCCAAAATAGATTGCCAAGAAAATCATATTACACAATTATCAGATTCCAAAGCTAGAGGTGATACAGTAGCACATGAGGATCACTTCAAAATTCCCCGTGAGATTCATGATTAAAATGAATAAAATGAGAAAAAGGAGAAAAGGCTTTCAAATAGAAATGCTTCTCTGCTGAGCCTCCCTTTTCTGATGACCTCTGCACTTTCATCCCCCTGTCCTGTAACTTGAAGTTCCTTCTTAAAAACTATGAATGGAAAAAATTTCAAGATAAGTGAATGGCTATAGAAAGGATATTGAGAAGCCACACACAGTATGTTTTTCCTGGTAGGAATTTCCAAGTATTAACAAAAATAAAATTGGTAAAGACCCTACTTCTTCTAACCCAGGGAAAACTAAAATGTAGAATCTGTTGCATCTGATCCCAATTAGAAGTGCTGCTCAGTTTCTTGGCTATGATATTAGCCCTGAAATTACCCACTCCTCTGACATGCTTGCTTTCTCTAGCATCCCAGATAGTATAGACCCTGTCTCCTGAATCATTTGGTTGTAACTTAATATAAAATTCTTTACCAGGTTAATTGAATTCAGGCTCAAATATGTACACCATATAAAATGTGCAGTATGAAAGATGGAGAAAATTGGAAATCATTACTTCAACTGGTAGAACTTAAATTCAAGCTGAAAGAACAGTCACTTTTGACTTGCCTACCTGAATGTGTGAAGGTTTTCAGGAGTGAGGGGCATGACTGTACACAGAAATGACCAGCTAGCTGGGGCATAGGTAGGTTGAGTCCTGAAACATGGATCAAGCTTAGCACAAGGCTTGGACTCTGAGGGTCAGAGAGAAGGAGGAGTGGGGGTATGAGGCTGAACTGGAAAGAACTTTCCAGAAAGCATTGGATGGTCTCCTTGAATCACAAAAGAACCACGGTAGCTATCTATCCCCATTACCATGAACAACAGATGGAGCCTGGAGAAAGTAAACAACGTGAGCTGCAGATGAGCTAAAAACAATAACAACAACAAAAACCTCTTGTGTTTATGTTTCCTGAAGGCTTGGGGAGGAGGTACACACCAGGGCCCAACCTGAGCCAGTGGAAGATAGATTGCTATGAAAAGTTCAGGGTTAGAGGAGCCATGCAATAAACCCACATAGTTTCCACTTCCTTGACCACTCCAGCGGAATAAAAGGTAAGACTGAGCTGTTGGTGGCACAAGGAATTTCATTTTATATCACTAGCAACCAGAATGCACTGAGGATCAGGGTAGTCTTAATCAAGAACATATACTCTAGAGCTGGTTTACATGATTTTCAAAACAAAACCCTGCCACATGCTATCCAGGTAACTTGCATAAGTTCTCTGTGCCTATTTCTCTATTTATAAAATAAGGAATAATCCTCTTATCTACTTTACATGTTGACTATAAAATACTTAGAATAGTGCCTGGGAAAGAATAAATACTGAAATCCAGTTGTGCATTGCTTATCAAAGGTACACTTTCTAAGAACTGAATTTTAGACAATTTCATCGTCAGATAAACTTTATAGAGTTTATTTACACAAACCTAGATAGTATAGCTCAGTCACTTGATAGGGTCTCTCCATGCAATTAAGAAACTCAGTAATCACAAGATGTTTGAGGCCATTGCTGGTGTCACATGGCATATTGCCTTATAGTAAACTGCTTTTGCAAGTGGGAAAAACACCATGTAGTAAGTACATAAACCAGTAACACAGTCATTTATTATCAACTGTTATGTGTTGTGCAATCTTGCTTGTTTACACTTTAATGTGGCTGACAGTGCAAATGTGTTTATACTCACCACAAACATGAGTGATACCTTGTGTTACCATATTACAATGGGTGTGATGTCACTAGGTGACAGGAATTTTTCAGTTCCATTATAATCTTATGGGACCACCATCACATACATTGTCTGTGACTGACTAAAACATGATTATACAGTGCATGACTGTATTAGCTACAATGGTTATTTTCTGTTATTTTATAATTTCCTCTGGTCATCTTGTGGTAAGTACCTCAGAACACAATACCCACTTTTTATGATTTGAACCTAGGAATGCCCCCAACTCCCAAAGCTCATGTATTAGGCAATACAGTGATGTTCAGAGGTGAAAAGATTGGATTATGAGGGCTATGATCTCATTAATGGATTAATCCATCTGATGGATTAATAACTTGAATGGACTACTGCATGGTAACTGTAGGCAGGTGGGGCATGGCTGGAGGAGGTGGATCACTGGGGTTATGACCTTGTACTATCTGTCCCTGGACCCTTTCTCTCTCTCTCTTTTTCTCTCTCTCTCTCTTTCCCTCTTTCCCTACCCCACTACCACTTCCTGGCTGCCATGAGATGAGCAACTTTCTTTCTTCTGCCATGCCCTTCCACCATGATGTGCTACCTCACCTCAGTCTCAGAGCAACAGAGTTAGTTGATCAGGGACTGAACCTCTGAAATCATGAACCAAAATTAACTTTTCCTCCTTTAAGTTGTTAGTGTCAGATATATTGGTCAAAGCAACAAAAAAACTGAGTAACAAACTTTTCTGTATTTCTATATATTCCCACAATTTACAAGAGAGGGATATTTTCTAGGAAGGGAGCTAATGCCTTTGGGAGCAGATGGAAAAGTGTGCTGATCTATTAGAAACCTCTGAGCGAGCAAGTAGCAATACTGTCTGCAAAATCAGTTGCAGTCTCATGAAAGAAATAAAGCCAGTTCTTAATTGGTGGCCATTAAAATAACTTCTCCGTGGAGGAGTTCGGAAAACAAGGCTGTAAGACAGCTGAGTATCAGGAGGCAATTGCCCTGGATGACAGGAAGCACCAGGCCTTTCTATATTAAGAAGAGACTTTTCACAGGCACTTTCCCCCCAGACAGCAAAGGGGCCAGCTTAGAGCATTTGCCAAGCATCTGCCTCTTTAATCAAAAACTAACAAGGGGGAGCTGACAGAGAAAATGCCTATTAAAGATGGAGCCAACAATTAGTACTGGATTCCAAGGGCTGTTTAACTGCAGTGAGCAGGTCTCCTGCAGAGTGGTTAGTTTTCTTTGCTTTATTAAGATGGGAGGTGCAAAAAGGGTCCAGGGTCTCCACAATGAGATAGAGTATGTTCTAGCTTCACTTGAAGTGTCACAGGACATAAATAAGAAATGAAGGCTGAAGCATTACAAAAACAGCACAAGGATGAATTTTCATGGACTGGTGAAGGCCATGGTTATTAGTTTTGTCTCTTGTGAGTCCTACAGTATTCCTACAGACTCTAATAGAATATCCCATAAGCTAATTTTTTTCTGCTCCTAGTTCAGAATTCAGAAATGAGGTGCAAAAAAGGTAAAATTGTGCCTGAAGCAACTGCTATTCCAGTGGCTCTCTACCTGGAATGTCCTCTGAGCTGTCCATCAAAGCTCTCCCCACTCTGTTTTCCTGACCACTGCTCCCATCAAGAGAAGTGGCTGTCTCTTGCCTCTCTGTTACACCTGGCTCTCCTTCCTCTCTCAGACAGTGATAGGAGGGGGTCTGGGGGTCCAGCAGGTCTTACTCTTCCTGCCCTCTCCTGAGGCCACTCAGAATGAAACTCCTCAAAGGAATCTGTGAGCCTGCTAACCAGGAAATCATCCATTTCAATATTCCCCAAATTTCACATATACTCTGTGATCTCACCTCTTCCCTGTATGCCATGGAAATAACCAGTCTATATTTGCTCTTGAATATAAATTAATAGTCCAGTAAATATAAAAAAAAACATTTACAAAAAAGAAAGAGAGAGGGAACCAAAGTTAGAATTGTTGCTGTTTTTTTATTTAACTGCTTCCTCATGACTCACATGGACATGTTTTAAAAAAATAATATCAACAAGACAACCATATTTTAGTATGTTTCCTTCTGTTTAATCATACTGGAAAAAGCCTTTCTGCTAAGCTTATTCAATGCTATGGTTCCTATTTATTATAAGGGGGGAGAGAGAGAGAGACATTGGGGCCAGAGGTGGTAACTAAGCATTCCTCAATGGATCCTTTTTTGGAAAAATTCCAGGGACACTTACCTCTGGGATGCACTGCTTTGGAATCCCCCGTAGGCTGCAGTAATATTGGAGATGTTCCCAACCAGTCAGGAGCTCATCTAGGGCATCCTGCTGTGGACAGTAGCCAATAAGAACACCTGCCTTGCCAGCAGAAGACAGATCCACCTCCTCTCTGCAGAGACAAAACAGAACAGTTTTGTACAGTTTTGTTTGCTAAGAACAATTTTCCCTGGCAAACATCAACCCATTTTTTAAATTTAGCTCATCAATAAGAAGTCCACTGAAGTTTATTTACTATAATTAACTCACTTTGTATAGATAGGTTCAACTAAAGAGAAGTGAAGGGTACCAGTATATGCAGCCTCAAAGCATGCATCTCAGGCACATGGTCTATTTTGTTAATGGCAACTAAGCAACAGCAGAGGTAAGGAAACCTATTTAACTTTCTCTGTGTAAAAGGGCAGTATAAATTCCTTGCTTTTTAATTAATTAATTAATTTACTTATTTATACCAGTGATCGAACCCATCAAGGGGCACTTAACCACTGAACCACATCCCTAGCCCTTTTTATTTTAAGACAGGTCCTACTAAGTTGCTAAGGATAGCTTTGAACTTGTGATCCTCTTGTCTCAGCCTCCCAAAGCTCCTGAGATCACAGGGTGTGCCACCATGACTGGCTTTAAATTTCCCCTTTTATAAAGGAAATTTACATTTGTAAAGATGTCTCTGTACTAGAAAGAGAGCTCCCTGCAGAGAACACTCTGATGAACTGAGAGACTCTGCTCTCCATATGGAGACAGCTGTTCCTCACCAGATACTTCCTCTCTCCCTGCCCATACTAGGCCCTGAACCAGAACCCAAAACCACTATGCCTTTGCTCAGCCTAAGATGGTGCACAAGCCTCATCCTTCTGGCCAATGCTTAGATTTTTCAATTCTTGGTGAAACTCCTGTGTGTACGTTTTTCTCATTAATATGTCTTTTGTCAGTTTAATTTCCAAGGTCCTAACAGAATTCCTAAGAAGGTGGAGGGAAAACATCCCCCCTAACACCACAGCAACCTTAGGAGCCCTGTAGAATAGGTTTGACTCCAAAGTGAGAAGCCTGGGTATTAACTGAAGTAATTCCATGATTACCTTGGATGTTGAAAGAAAAGAAAAAAAATACATGTGTGTATATTTAAAGCACAGAGCTCTGCCATACTATATGCATAGGGTGAGAATTATACAAAATTTCACAAAACCAAAAAAAACCCCTTGTTTTATTTCATATTTAACATTAATACATATTTATTACCAAATCACTCAAATGCACCAAAATTTAATATTTTGATTGTTTTCTCATTATCTTGTTTTGGCAGGAAAATAATAACTATGATAGCCATTTATTATGCATTTTTAAATAGATAAATTATGTTGATCATGAAGATTCTTAATACTTCAGGTAGAAAAATTCTTATTCCTAAATGAAAAATAATATTAGAAAAAGAAGACTTGTTGAGAAAGCATGACTTCTAATAGGGATAATTATTAGCATTTCTTAAAGAAAGCACAGTACAGAATTATTGAAGTTTTTAATTTCAATCAAAACCATATAAGTGTTCATGGAAATAAACAATGAAAGGAAACATGGTTTTGTGAAAAATTTTAAATTTTCTCTCAATTTCATCTTTTTTTTTTGTAAATTTTTAAGAGTTACATCTCAAACTTTTTTTTTTTTTTCAAATTTGTGATAGTCAAAAGTTTATCTAATCTGATTTTTTTCTCCCCTTGGGAAATATGTTCTCTTTAGTCAAACTCAAAAATGTTCTTTATCAGTGTACTTGTTTTTGTAAAATATGAATCTTACTATATATATACATATGTTTATGTATATATGTGTGTGTGTCTGTGTGATAGAGTCACATGTGGGTGTTCTCAATTACCTGAAATATTAAAATTTCAAAGGCTTTGTTTTCAATCTCTGCTTCTGAAAAGTTTCAACTCAATAATTTGTGGAAATTTTTTCCTACTCTTTTTTTTGTTGCAATAATACAATATAAATTTTACCATTTTAATCTTTCTAAAGTATAAAATTTATAAGTATTAGAATATTTATATGCTTTGTCAATGTGATCACTGTCTAATTTTAAAATGTTTCCTTTCAACCCCAAACAAAATTCTGTATTCATGAATCAGTCACTCCCCATTTCCATCTCTCCTCAGCCCCGACACTATTCATCTTCATTCCATCTCTGTGGATTTAACAATTCTGCATATTCTTAGTATTATAGAGATGAGACTGCATATCATATGACTATTTTTTGCATCTGGCTATTCTCACTTAAATAGTATGCTTTCAAGGTCAATCCACTATAGAGTATGTATTAATATTTCATTGTATTCTCTTTTAATGGTAAAAATGCACATAGCAATTAACAAAAAACCTCCACTTCCTTCATCGTGCAGATGATAAAACACTCACATGATGCAACCACCCTGAAATGTCTGCAAAGACTAATTCTAACACTTCTACCCTGCACTGGCAGGTCCACCATTTTTAATTTCATAACATTTATGCAGAAAGTTAAAAGAACTACATGAAAAGAGAGGAGGCACTTTTCAAAAATTAGTAGGATTTAGTTTTTATCACAGTTTTAGGTTTAGAGAAATGTGAAAAGAAAGTACACCCAGCAGTTTCCATATACTCTCTCCTTGCATTCAGAGTGTTCCCTGTTATTAGCTGCTTGCATTGGTGAGGTAAATGTTTAGCACTGAAGAACTAATATTGATCTATTAACTGAAGTCCATAGTTTATACTAGGGTCCAAACTGCATTGTACAGTTTTACTGGTTTTGACAAATGCATAACATCCACCATTACAATATCATAAATAATATTTTCATTGCCTTAAAAATCCCATGAGCTCCTCCTATTCATCCCTCCCCTCCTTCCCACAAACCTTGAAAATCACAACTTTTTGTTTTTACTTTCTTTGTACTTGAGCTTTTCCAGAAAGCCATAGTGTTGGATTAACACAATATAGAACTTTTCATACTGGCTTCTTTCACTTAGCAATAGGCACTTCGAGTTCCTCTACAGGGTGAACTGAATACATGTGCACTCCCAAATTCACAAGTTGAAATGTGATGGTAATAAGAGGTATGCCTTAGGTAGGTAATTAGGTCTCAAGGGTACAATCTAAAATGTTCTATATCTAAAAGGAAACTGAATCACTAATTAAAAGTATTTTGAAAAATTAAGGGGCACATCAATGAAATAAGTGAATATAATGCAAAAAAACATCTATTTCCAAAACCAGGAAAACTGACTGAGAAAAGACGTGTCTCCTGACTGTCTCTTGAAGTCTGGGCCATCACACAATGAGGAAGAGATGGTGACACTGTGCAGAAAGTTACTGCTGAGGGGAAGAGGAGATAAGAAATGTGATTACCAATGCTTTGAAAAGATAAAATCTGACTTTCAGGGCTACCATGGCCAACAGTATGTAAAAGGCCAACAGCTCAGAGAGAAGGAAATGAGATATGTAACTCTAAGGTGCTGCCACCTCTGGACTATTCATTAATTCCTAAACAATAGGGGTCTGTAACTGAAGAGAACACACATAACACAATTCTAAGGGGCTACATATCAAACAGAACAATAAAATTTATAAGAAGCTTGGGAAAATAAACCACTACAATAAAAATGGGAATTAAGAAGACAGACATTGGCCTGGGCATGGAGGTGAATGCCTGTCATCCCAGCAACTCGAGACTGGGGCAGGAGGATTAAATTTTCAAGGTCAGCCTGGATAACTTAGAAAGACCCTGTCCCAAAAATAAATCAATAAAAAGGTCTGGGTCTGAAAGTCAATCTCTAGTACCAAAAAAGAAAAAGAAAAAAAACAAAAACAAAAACAAAAACAAGATAAAACAAGATGTGTTGGAACTCTGGCAAATAACCATGGCTTTTAGTCAAGACCACTGAAAGGTGATACCCAGAGACACATGCAGACAAGCCCTTAAAAGGACTTGTTTAATAGGAGCATCTAAATTAGTGAGTGTATTAAAAGTGTTTTTCCTATTCTAATTATGTTAAATCTAAAAGGAATTCTCTTTGAAAGAAAACAGAATCATCCAGAAGTTCTAAATGTTTTCAATTAATCAAACGTTTTCAGATGTTGTAGGTTGAACACTAAATAAGTAAAAAGTTGAAGTCCTCACTCCTAGGACCTAGGAATGTGGCCCTATTTGGAGACAGAGTATTACAGAAAAAAAAACAAAAAAGATAAAATGAAGTAATTAGTGGGGGCTTAATCCAATGTGACTGGTGTCTTTAGGGAAAAACTGGTCACAGACACAGCATAGCGGAAAGACTATATGAGCATATGGGAGGAGAAGGCTATCTACAAGCCAAAGAGAGATGGGAAGAGTCTTTCAGAGCCTCATAAGCGACCTGCTCCTCTGACTCTGTGATTTCAGACTTCTAGTCCCTAGAAATGTGAGACAATAAATTTCTGTGATTTAAGCATCCAGGTTGTGGCACATTTTTACAGCAGCTGTAGAACTCTAATATTCTAAGAATACTATTCATCAGAAACAGGAAGAGTAACAAAATAAAAATAGTCCTATAGGTGAGTTAGATATTGGAGTTCTCAAATATAGACTTTAACACAGTACAATTAATACATGAGCAAGAAAAAGTGACAAGATGAATTATACCTGCAAATTGGGATCTATAAAAAAATCTAATGAAAATTCTAAGCAATAATAACTGAAATCCATAAGGCAATGGAGTACATTGAACACAGCAATAAATATGAATAGAAATGGATATAAAACATCAATACAGGAATACTAACATAACTACAGTTCTTATATGTTAGCATATTATGCAAAATTTCTGCATAGAAATGTGACGGTTTTGTGAGATGGATGAAGTCCTTTAAATTACTACTAAAATGTAGCCAATCAGAAGGAATAGAAAATCTAAAAAGGCAGAGAAGGGTCTGGAAGCAGCAGGTAAGTTTCTGAGAGCTTCAAGTCGATCATAAAGATGCTCAGCCCCCTACCTGGCCAGACGGATGTAGCAAACTGGCAATTAACATCTAAGTCAAAAAATCTGCATTCTTCTGTTCTCACTTCCTCTTTCAATGGCAAGGAAAATCAGAGACCCGGATGATCCACACATTTTATTGTTATTCTTTTAAAAAGCAGCTAACTTATTTTTTGTGTGGCACCAGTAAGTTTGCCGCCATCATCATATATTAGCAGTGCTTAAAGTTTGCCTTGTTCATCCTTGAGGACCATCCAACAAAGAATAAATACACATGTTGCATTTTCTTATCTGAGATTGTATTAAAAGGTGCACAGCACCAACTCCACTCCATCTTTATCTAGCATTTTTATGTGCAAGGTTTATGAGTACAGTAAAGATGATGCAGTCTTTGCCTCAAGAATGTCATAATTTGGGAGGGAAAGAAAGCTGAGAAATAATTTTTAAGAAGAAAATAAGTAAATGGTATGAAAACATTGAAATATCAAGTCAGAAATTTCAAAATGTAACACAACAACATTGTACTACAATATGGTTTGAGTTCCTTTCAGCTTATATATGCTAGCAATTTTTAGAGAAAAATCTAGGTACTGTGTATTTACACTGTGGCTGGGTAACTTAAAGATTTGTTATATTTCTGTAAAAATTACTTATTTAGGATTGTGCAGGGGCTATTTCATAAATTACATGAATTACAAAAAAAAAGAAAAAAGAAAATCTAAAATGTCCTACATCTAAAAAAAAAATGGAGTCACTAATTAAAACTATAAAGAAAAACTCAGGTCTGAGAGAATTCACTGGGAGACTCTTCGAAATTTTATAGAAAATAACATAATTTCCTATATTCTGGGAAATTGAATGACTGGGAATGGTTCTTAAGTTATTTATAAGGTCACAGTTACTTTAATGTTTAAACTTCACAAGGATGTTACAATAGGTAAAATTACAGGGCATGCTCTCATAATAATAGTTACATTCCGAGCCCTGAAATTAAAAAATAAAAGGCAACCCAGAGTTCCAAATCCAACAAAACTGCCATTCAAAATTGAACAAGGAATTTAGACATTCACAAATAAATAAAAACTGAGCGTGCAGACAAAATTCTACTGAAATTCTAAGGGATATTCTCTAGGCTGAAATGAAGGGAACTTGAATTCACCTAAGCAAATGATACAAAAAGCAAAGGTTAAGGTAAGTATACAACACACAAGATAAAAGGTATGTCTCATTTGTAATTTCTCATTTTTCCTTTCTTATTTAAATCCATATCCATGATAGATTAATCACAACTCTAGGCTGATGAGCGTGCAAATGTATAAAGATGCAATTTGCATGAAATGAGTGATAGAGATATATGAGAACAGTTTTATAAACCTTTAAAATTTAAGTTGACATTAATACAAATTAGAGAATTTTAATTCAAAATGTTGATTATGCAAAGGAAATAACCTAAAATAACTCAAAAATATATAGCAAAAGATACAAAAAAAATTAAAGCACAGTTCTAGGAAATATATATGTAGCACAAAAGAAGGCAATGATGGAAGAAGAGAGGAACAAAATAAGATATATATAGAAAGCAAATAAAAATATGCTAGACATAAGTCCTACAATATCAGTAATTAAGTTAAATGTAAATTAATTAAAAATTCTAAATAAAAGGCAAAGACTGGCAGAATGGATTTTTTAAAAATGATTCAATTGTATGTTGTCTATGAAATGTATACTAAGAATCAAAGTCAGAAGTTGCATGTAAAAAAGTGAAAAAATACACAATGCAAACACTGTTGAAAAGAGATTTGGGGTGGTTCTATTAATATAAAACACAGTAGACTCACAAAATATTTTCACCAAAAAAAGAAAGAAAGAAAGAAAGAAAGAAAGAAAGAAAGAAAGAAAGAAAAGAAAAATATTTTATAAAACTTAGAGGGTCCATTCCTCAGGAAACCAGAACAATTATAAAAATATATGTACTTAAAAAGAGAGCTCCAAAATGTATAAAGCAAATCTAACATTAAAGGGAGAAGCAGGCACTTCAAAACTATTAGAAAGCTCAACAATACACATTCAATTATGCAAAGAATTAACAATCGAGAAGGTTAGCAAAAATAAAGGAAATTTAAACACACCAGCTAGACCTAAGTGACTTAATAGAGAGTTCAGAAGTCTCTGCCCAACTAAAACAGAACATGTTCTTCTCATGTGTGTCAGTAACATTCTCCAGGATAGAACATGGTTTAGATCATAAATAAATCGCAATAAATTTAAAATTTAAGTATGTCCATTGACTACACTGGTCTGAAATTAGAAATCAATAATGGAAGCAAACATGGGAAAATACCAAATGTGCAGAAATGAAACAATGTACTCTGAAACAATCAATGGATCAAATAAGAAATCAAAAGGGAAGTTGGAAAATTATCTGAAAATAATGAAAACAAAATACAACACATTAAAACTTGTGATACTGAGCTAGAAATGTGCCTGTAGGGAAAGATATAGTTTTAATACCTGTATTTTACAAAAAATGAAAATAGCCAAGGGCAGTGGCATATGCCTGTAATTCCAGTGACTCAGACGGCTCAGGGAGGAGGATCACAAGTTTAAGGGCAGCCTTATCTGAGACCCTATCTCAAAAATTTTAAAAAGTGTGTGTTGCGGGAGGAGGCTGAGGAGGTAGCTCAGTGATAAAGTTCCCCTGAGTTCAATCTCTAGCAACTGCCACCGAAAAAAATTCATTCATTCATTTTTAAGAAAAAAGAAAATAGATATCAAACAATAACCTATTTAAGAAAACAGAACAGGTTAAAGCAAACTAAACCAAAATCAAGTAGAGGAAAGAAAAAATAATGACTAGAGAAGAAATAAGTAAAATAGGAAATAGAAAAACAATAAAAAATACAGAAAATCAGCTAAATAAAATGTTACTCTGGAAACAAAATCTACAAATCTTTAGCTACTAACCAAGAGAAGGGAAAGATGCCAAATTACTAAAATTGGGAATGAATTATTTCTGCAAACTTGACCGAAACAGATTTTTAAGGAAGCTGTATGCATATTCATAGACCAACAAATTAGATAATTTAGATGAAATGGGCAAACTTCTAAAAAGACCCAAACTACTGAAGGTAATCAAATGAGAAAGGAAGAATCTAAACAGATCTATAACAATAAAAAAGGTTGACTTTGTAATTTTAAAATATTTCCATGATTAAAAGTCCAGAACCATGTAATTTCACTGGTGAGTTCTACTAAATGTTTAAAGATTAATTAAATCAATCCTTTACATCCTGTTTCAAAAAACAGAAGAGGAAAGAATGATTCTCAACTAACTCTATATTATTAATAATGTCCTAAGAACAAAACCAAATACACAACAGGGAAAGAAGACCACATATTTGTTTCAATAATGGATTTGAAAACAGATGCTCTTCACTTAAGTGGGGTTACATATTATAAACCCATCATAACTTGAAAATATTATTTCAAAAATGTGCTTGATATACCTAAATTACTATGCCATAGTTTAGCTTACCCTTCTTTACACACCCTCAGAACTTACATTAGGTTATGGTTGGGCATAGCCAGAGAATATCCTACCACATGTCATTAGCCTGGGAAAAGATGAAGATTCAAAATTCAAAGCCCAGTTTCTAATGAACATTTTTCTCTTTCACACCATCATAAAGTTGAAATATTGTGTATAGAACTACTGTAAATCAGGGACAATTTACAATCTGCACAAGCAGATGGAAAGCAACAGCATATAAGGTGAATTAGATAGCATGATCAAGTATGACAAATCCCAGGAATACACGGTTGGTTTAATATATGAAAATTAATCATTATATACCACACTAATAGAAATAAGGACAAAACTACACAACATCTTCAAAGACAGTGAAAAAGCATTTGACAAACTCCAAGTGCCTTTCATGAAAAAACCATGAACAAACGGGGGATAAAAGGGATTTTATTTTATGATCCCATTTATATGAGATTTTCCATTTATATGATCCCATTTATATGAATAGACAAATCTATTGAGAGAGCCGATTAATGGTTCCCAAAGTCTGAGGGAGGGAGGAACACTGGAGAAAGACTACTAATAGGTACAAAGTTTCTTTTCAAGGGGATGAAAATGTTATTTAATTAAATAGTTGAAATTATTACACAAATTTGTGAATATGTTAAAAATCCCTGCATTGTTCCATTTAAGATCATAAATTCTCTGCTTCGTGAATTGTATTTCTGTTAAAACATGGTCAGTTAAAGCTGGACATACTCATGCTCTATGCAAGCAATTTTATTTTCTCATATATGTACAACAAAAATGGCTTCGTAAGTTGAAAATATAGGTGTGCCAGTAAATGTTCATAGGAAATGTCTGTCAATACTAATGAAAATAACCAAGCCATTGCAACATACAAAAATATGGATGCACCTCACAAACATGATATTGTGGGTAAGAATCCACCCAGGAAATAGTATACACTTTATGATTCTACTTACATAAAATTCACAAACAAGCAAGGGGAAATATGCTCATTAAAATCAGAAGAATACTTATGTTCGTTTGTAGGGGAACATAAGGGGGTTTTCTGAGGTCCCTTCAAGTCTACTTCCTAGTTTTATGTGTTGTCATTATAAAAACATATCAACCCATACACTTATTATTAGTAGTAATTATTCATCTCAATTTTAAAATTTATGCTTTAAAAATTGTTGCCAAACTCCTCATATGAATTTATAAATCACCTTGAAACAAGTTTTAATGTTTAAAAAGATTTTACTTAGTTTCTGCTGGAATGATCTCCTACCAGCTCTCCTCAATCTCAAGCAACCTACTGACAATTTAAAAATATAACATTTTATTTAAATCCTCTAAACCATTTGAAGATAAGGACTACATGTATTAAACATTTCCATTGTCCTCTGACCTTACACACTTAATTCTGTATTGTCCATGATTATACTTACTATTTCTAATTAGTATCTTCGATCTCTAGAACAAGGGAATAACTCAGAACAGGTGGGTGATGGCAGTCAAAGGACACAGAAATTCAACCAGATGAATGAAGGTCTGATGTCTTCCTGCTCCAACACCCATCATCTAGTGCAGTGATGGTTGCCTGATTTTCAGTTGATGGAGTTACAATTTTTAACTAAGGTCATGGTTTTACAATGGAATGAAATGAAGCACTTTTAAGAGCAGGGCATTTTTTTCTGATGTGCCCATAAAATGCCTACATTTCCTTGGTAATTAGTAGAAATAACTCCCTTGCACAAATCTTGAATCTAAGGCAAGTATCAGTTGCACATTGTTCATCAGTTTTGCTGGTTTGTTTTGGTCCTGGGACTCAAACCCAGGGCCTCTAACATGCTAGGCAAGTGCTCTACCACTGAGCTACACTCCCAGACCCAAACTGCCAAGTTTTTACTATGAATCGACATATGTCTTTGAAGGAAGTTTGGAAGAATGTTTACAGAGAGCATCCACAGTGGACTGAACCACAGCACAAACAGGAATTCAAATACCATTAAAGGCATATCAAATCAAACCATGCTGCATTTTCCCTTGTTGTATTTTATTAGTTTAAATACCAGTATCTTTGTGAATAGCTCAATTTTTTATCTGAATTTTGAGGATCAACATTACAACTGGAAATTTGGGTGAGCAGGACCCATTTTCCCAATGATATCATATTATATATAATCCAGATGGAGACACTATGTGTGCATACCCAATATAGAGAGGCATACTGAAGGAGGTCATATACTGAAGCCCCCAGAGCAAGGGAAAGTGAATATCTAAACCAGAGTCCATTTTTATCTCACCTGGAGGAACAGGCACTCATTGACATAACTCTTCCCATCTAACCCTGAGTGATGCTAACCACACATCTCCTAAATCAAAATCAGTGTCCATCACATTTGCGCTATTAGAAAATGCTCACATCCATTTCACAGTTTCCACGCACTTGCATTTTGGTTATCTTGACCTAATAAAGAAGGTTGTAGCATGCTGCATGCTTCATGCTTCAGCACCACTTGGAAAGACAAGACATTTTCAGTTGTACGTCTGACATGAAAATGAACTTCAAGTGGCTTTTATCATGATGCATACTGACTTGATTTTTCTCTTTAATTAATGACACAAAAGACCAAGAAACCCTGGAAATTAAATATAAAGCTTGGAGCACTCTGAGGGGATTTTGCCAAACCAAGAGCTTTCTCACTTTGGGCATTTAATTTCCTTTATATTATCTGAAGTCTGTAAACTGCCAAAGTAGGTAAATAAGAGACAAAAACTGCTCAGTGGACCAAGTTTGATTTGCTTTCCAGGCAGTTTTCAGCCCCATTTGCTATTCAAACTCCCTACTTTGTCCCTCCATGGTCTGCACTTCCCTGCAGCCTTAACCCCACATTCCACCACAGGTTCTTCATCAGGTGACCATGGGTTATTTATGTGTGTCACAGCCTTTTAGCACCTGGTCCCACTGGCTCCTGGATGTCAGTCAAGTGTCAGGGGAAGTCCCTGAGCTCATGACCAAGACAAAATTACAGGAACCAAAAAGCCTGGCTTAAGGGACCCACATCCTCCATGCTAGCTTAGAGGTATTTTAAAAAGACTGTGGGGCATCCATGGCGCTTGGTTTATTAAATATAGACCAAGAACATGATTTTTTTTTCCTCACTAAAAGCTAGATTTAAGCCTACAAACCTACAAACACACTGCATACACATAATCACCTATTTCACCATGCAATGTAAGTGGAATTCTCTCAAGTCTTTCAAAGTGATAATTAAATGTAAACGTATGTGCAACGTAACAGAGCAGAGTGATTCTTTTGGGGAATATTAAAAAATACATTTTTAGTTAATTCAACACCTGCGGACATGATTGAGAAGCCACAATTCTAATAAAGCAATGCCCTTTTTCAAAACAGTAAAATTACACCTAATTATAATTTCATACTGCCAAGATGTGTGTTTCCTTCTTACCCACCAAGAAAATGTTATGAATTTCTGGCAACAAAAAGGTTCATTAAACTACATATATGCTTTTTCATTAGAGTTGCCAACTTCCTGTCTAATAATTTATTTAAGGAGGGACTATATTAATATATCAAAGGAACGTTTTCAAAGAACAAATGGTGGCTTATGCCCATCACTTGTTACACTATCACTCAGACTTTTCACCTGATTTTTCTTTCACTTGTGATGTCATTTTTGAAATATGCGTATCTGCATTTAGAAACTATCCACAAACGATGAAGTATGAGTTCATTTACAGTTTCTCAGCACCCTTTAAGCAAATGCAATTGTTCCTCAAGGTCAGTGTTAGAAATTAAGCAAAGTCATCAATACATTTTACAGAATTTGGATAAAGAATATTAGTGTCCATAATTAATATAATTTTCTGTAATATATCTTGCACATATTTATATTATTTTCTAAATACATATTGATTCAAAGTATTTTAAATGCCATATTAATTTCATAATAGATATTGTCAGGAAGGGCTTTTAAACTTTAACAATTCAAACAACTCTAGTGTTGAATATCTTTAACTTCTTTTAAATTATATAAGGGATGTTCATATGAAGAAATACTTAACATTGAATCAAAATGCTATCTGTAAAAGTAAAAAAAAAAAAAATACTTAAAAACATGCCATTTATAAGAAAGCTACAGGTTGATAATGTTAGTACAACTATTCATTACCTACTTAACATTTTAAATATTTAATAAAGGCCAAAATATATTCACCAGGAATTTTATTTTATTAAAGTGGAATTTTTAAAACTCCTACATGAGAAACACCATGTGTTAGTTAGCTTTCTGTTAGAGCTAACTAACAGAAAAAAACATTTGAAATAACTTATAAAGAAGAAATGTTTATTTTGCTCATTATTTCTGGAGGTTGCAGTTCATGATCAATTGGCCCACTGCTTTGGACCTGTGGCAACACATCCTGGCAGATGGTGGTAGAGCAAACCCATTAACTTCATGGCCAGAAAAAGGAAGACAGGAAAAGGAGGGGTGGGATTCTACTATCCCCTTCAAGGGCACATGCACTCAATTACCGGAAGACCTCTCACTAGACCCCACATTTTACAATTTCCACAGCACTACTTCCCAACAGTACTTAACAGAGACCAAGGCTTCCCCACAGAGGCTTTTGGGGGACATGTAAGATTCAGACTATAGCATATGGGTTATTTTAGTATATTGTATATCAAAATCTACTAAAAATCACTATTAAAAAAAATAAGTAGAAAATAAAGCTAGATAACTTCACTTTTTATTAATAAGCTATTGATGAAGAGTAACCATAAGATGAAAATGCCTCAATTTTACCTCAGTTTTATATCATTCTTTAACCTTTTCATAATCTTCCAGTGATTCCAATGTAATTTTTTTACAAAATGTCTTGAATAACGTGAATTCAAGTTTATGTTATCCTAGAAGTTTAAGAAGGACGAAATTCAATTTCATACGTTAGCTTGTTTTAGCTTTCCAAGGCCTCCTGGGGAAGCTGCCCTCTCCACACCAGGCTTGGTGCAGGGCAGTACACTGCTGTCTCCGTAGGGTGTTGCAGTCCAGGACTCAGGACCCCTGGTCAGTTATGCTCTCACACATATTGCCCTCCTAGCCAACATGACTTCATTCCCAGGCTGAGGCCTTTCTCCATCACTTCTACTGAGATCATCTTATGGGGTTGGGATGGAAAAACCTTAAAGACACTTTTCCACCCTGACCCAATGCTTTTTCACTTCTGGTCCTCCTTTTCTCTCTCCTTCTTGTATCCAGGGTCCATAAAACTACAGGAATCCTGTTCAGGGATATTCAACAATGAGGTGACCCCAGGTATGTGCAGACCTACCAACCCATCAACCAACACATGGCTCCATAAGGGAGAATGGAGCCAGGGGATGTTGGTGCTATCTCTAGTTTAGATTTTTGCATATCCCATTACAATACATGATTAATGGCTTAATCCTTTCATTATTTGCCTGTTGCTTAAGTGTCTATCCTGACACCTGGAAGCTCTGCACTCTCTCCTGACAACATTAAAAGTTAAAAGCCTAAAATAAAATGAAATGACAAGACTAAGAACAAAATGACTTGTCTAGCAATAAATATAAATGGGTGAGTTCAACTATTAATGATAAAGAATTGTAATTGAATCCAAAGGCAAAAATCGAATTTAGCACTATCTTGGACACATCTGGAGTAACTCAGAAAAACATTCAGTGCAAGGGTAGCTAAGATTAGGAGAAGGCAAGGAGAGACAAGACCTAACATTATCAAATGCAATTAAATTCAGGTCTAAGCAATAAATGCATCCATGAGTTCGTTAAAAGGGATAATATTTTTATTTACTTATTTATTTTTAATTTTTTTGGTACTAGGGATTGAACCCAAGGGCACTCGGCCACTAAGCCACATCCCCAGCCCTATTTTTGTGTTTTATTTAGAGACAGGGTCTCACCGAGTTGCTTAGGGCCTCACTAAGTTGCTGAGGCTGGCTTTGAACTCACGATCCTCCTGCCTCAGCCTCCCAAGTGCCAGGACTACAGGTGTGCGCCACCACGCCCGGCTGGGATAATATTTTAAAAAGAAAAAATGTGAAATATAAAACTTTCTATATTTATTACATAAAGCCAATAGAAAACAAAACAGCATATCATTCTTGAATTTCAAAATAAAAGCTCTTTCCCAAAAGGAAAATCAAGTGATACTGCAGATCTCTAAAAAGTGACATAAAAATTAGATCATGTGGAATATTAACTAAATTCATGGTCAGAGGAAAATTCATAGATTAAAATTTGGGGACTAATAATGAAGAAATAAGTGGAATAAATTAATAAAGCATTGTACTTAAAAAGTCAGAAAATGAACAAAGAGACATTAAGAGGTAACAGAAAAAAATATTTAAAGATTAAATCAATCAATTACAAAATTAGGAAAGATAATTAATTCTATGAAAAACATTGATGAACTGTTTCTACAAAAAGAAATGTTAAAAAAAATCACAGAGCTAAAACTGAGAAATAAGATGATGCATATTTACAGATGAAATTAAAATAAGAATATATTACTTTGCCAGAAAAAGTAAATAAATTCATATTTTGTATAAAATTTATTATGTTTCAGGGAATATGAATGGTCCAGGCTGATCAGACTAGGTCCAATTACCATTTTAGAAAACAAAACAAAATGCTTTAGAGCATTTAGAGCATTTGCTCTTTAGAGCAACTCCCGCTGACTGCCTTCTCTGTATCTCTCAGATCTATGCATACAAGGTACACAGAGCTAAATGAGAAACCTATGGAGAGAAACACTGGCTAGTTGGACAAAGTGACATCTTTCCATACCTTTGATTCTATCTTCCTATAGTCTTTAAATATGTTTACTATGGGCATACACTGCATACACACTTAAAGTATTTAAAATGATAATGCCAAATGCTAAAGAAACATCTCAAAATATATTTGCCTGATGAAAATAATGTTAAGAGAAAACTATTATTTTTAGACTAAGGTAGCATTCATACAAAGCCCATAGCCTTTAAAACACAAATGCATACATAGCCATTTACAGAGAAAAAGAATGATACATTTGAAAAATACATCATTAGGCAATTTCATTGATGTGTTAACATCATAGATGTGTACACACACAAACTAAAATGGCTAAGGAATCACTAGGTGATGTAATTTTATGAGACCAATACCATGTTTAGTGAAATATCATTATGTGATGCATGCCCATATATAAAAATAATTCCTGCATATAAAATAGTTCCAAGCTATGAAACACCATTATTCCTTTCAGAAAACCACAATACACTAGTGTCATTACAGATGATGACACCAGACATTTGCTATGTATGTTAAATAATTTTTGTAATTGCCTACCATGTTTTCATTAACAGTTAACAAATTACATGAAAATCACAACTTTATGCCTGTCAGCCTCAGGCTGCATATTTATCTTTTACATTACATCTAAGAATGAAAAGGAAAAGAGCATGAATTATGATACACATGTCTCTCTAAAAGAAAAACATTTCAGGGGAAATCAAAATTGAATATTTAATAAAAATAAAATGATATTTGAAATTAAAGATATCTTCTCCTGGTAGTTCCTTTTTCACATTCTTTTTTACCCATTAAAATTGTGCTTCAAAATACCTTAAGTCAAACTTCTCAATCTCAAAATCATCTCTGATTCCATTTTTTACTGCCCCCATTTAAGATACATGGCACCCAAGCTATGCTGGTGTTTTTCATTTCTACCTCAAACTCCTCTGTGATTTTTGTCGGTTTTAAGTCTCTGCTTTCCCCTGCCTAGATCTCTGTCCATGCTTACTTGATTGTCAGAGAATTTTATCCAAGACCAGATCTCTAAAGAATGACATCTCTAGTGTTTCCCTAAATTGCTGACAGAATTAAACTAAAACTCACCACGCAAGAAATATAATAACCTTGGAGGGTATTAAAAGACAGAAAGAGCGTAACTGGGGGAGGGAGGAGAAGTATCACAGCTTAATTCAGACCACTATAAGACTGTAAGGCTTCAACAGAAAAGAGAACACATTGTGGGGGTGGGTGTCAGTGTATACCTTGTATTCATAAATGCCACCATCTTGCCTCCACACAGACCCAGACAAACAATGTCCAAGCCCTGACTCAGAGAGAAAGGAAGTGTGCCACCAGAAGAAGGGACTTGCTCCTCAGACATGAAGTGCTGCAGATGAGGCACAACCTGTCTTCATGTTCTATACAGAGAATGCTAGGAAAGAGCAAGACACAATGCTACCCCGAAACACAGCAGGACCAGGTAAAAAGGCTGCCAGAGGCCAAGACTGAATTGGCAGCCATGTTCCTTCTTTAGAACAAGGCTGAATTCGGTGTGCAACTACCAACTATGGGCAGATGGAATACTTCTCACCACAGCTGCTGACAAAGAGCAACTTAATAAAATGGTGATGAATAAAATAACAATTTCCCCCAAAACAATGCTGAACAGTTGGAAGGGAGCAAAATCTAAAAGATCCAGTGACAATATAGATTTGAATATTCAGAAAACAGGTAGGTGCTTCCAGCAGAATGCAAGAAAAAGAGGTCTCAATGAAATAGAAACACAAAATCCAAGGGGAGAAATGACAGGAACAGAACTCAAGACGATAAAGCAAGAGGTCTCCAGGAATGAGAGCAACAGGCAATAGGTTAAAATAAGGAAGGATTGAATGAAACCAAAATTATTTTCTTGAATTTAAGAAAAAAACAAACTTATGAAGGAAGATTGAAAAGAAAAAAAAATGAAAATACTATTAAGCCTTGATGATTCCTGACAAATAGTTTAATGAGTTCTATTTTCTGACTTAATTTTGGTTGACTTTAGAGGAAAGAACATACAGCACATACAGTTTGAGAAACACACTGAGGCTAGCTCTGAAGCCTCGCTTGTGTGCTGTCAGGAGACAATGGGGCAAGATCCAGAGGCTGTTGAGGTGAATGTTGCGAGTTAACAGTGCCAGGTGCAATTATGTCTTTCATATTGGAAGGCAATCCAAACCTGCTCTCTGATATTCAGAGAATCAGAGCATATGTCTCCTTACCTCAGTTATTCTACATTAAAGAAAAAGAAAGCTAACACAAGAGTAATTTTACAAAGTTATAAATTAAGCATTATCAACTTGAATGAAAAAACTGATGGTCAGTACAGAAACAAATTTAAACAGACAAAAATTTACATAAACCCTGCATATATAATATGTGTATCTGCTTGGAAAGAGTGAATAAAGGAAATATACTAATTTAATAATGACATACATCTAAAATCCAAAAACCTGTTATCAACAAGAAAGAGAAAAAGGACAAACCTAGTAATCCTTAGACTCAAGTGTTTGCAGCTCAAAAAAAAAAAGTTTCACTATTGTTTTTGGAAGTTCAAACTTTTGGAAAGCTCAAACGGATACAACATGATCAACTGGGTTATAATAGCAATGCAAAGGGATTTTATTTTATCTGTATTTTGTAGGGTTTTTGTTTGTTTGTTTGTTTTTGGTACTGGAGATTGAAACCAGGATGTTTCAACACTGAGCTACATCCCCAGCCATTAATTAATTAATTAATTTATTCATTTGTATTTTGAGAAAGGATCTCACCAAGTCCCTTAGTGCCTCACTAAGTTGCTAAGACTGGCCTTGAACTTGTGATCCTCCTATCTCAGACACCTGAATCACTGGAATTGCAAAGATATTTTTAATTAGTAAATCTAGACATCTAATTGAAGGAGAATATATATATATATATACATATATATATATATTACTTCTCCAAATTATATCAAAATGATGTCATGCCCTACAGTAAAGCTAGTCAATAAACCCTGTCCATATACTCAATTGTCATTAAAGATTTTTAATGTTCAAATATTAGGTAGAAGTGGATAATCATGGAGCATTAGTTAATTAGAGGAAATACATGACAACAGCAGCATTTTAAAACCCACAGACTTGGAGGTAGCAGAAGCAATGCAAAGAGACAATTTAAAAGAAAATATAATAATATTTAAAGGAGTAAGAAGCAATCTTGCATTTACAAAAAAACAGGATGCCAACTTAAAAAAACAGATAACCAACAAGATAAAAAGGAACTTTTGAAATATTTTTAAAATGATTAAAAGTAAAAGCTCAATAAGTAGTTGGAAGGTAAATTTGAGAGAATCTTCCAGAAAGTGAAACCCAAAAGATAAAGAGGTTGAAAACTCAAGACACATTTTTTTTTTAGTTCTAGGGACATAATAACAGAATAATAGAAGATGAAGAAAAACAGAATAGAGAACACAATGTGAAAAAATTATATAATAGCCAAAATAAAAAACTCTCAAAAACCAAAGAAATAAACTTACACACTGTAAGGACCCACAGAATGCCAAGCATAATAAATTGAAAGGAGAAAGGGGAAGAGCTGAATACCCACCAAGGCACACAGTTATGAAATTTAAGAAAATGACCAAATTATGCTGTGTATACATATGAATATACCATAGTGATTTTCACCTTTATGTATATCTACAAAGCCTTAATTTTTTTAAAAAAAAGATCAATAAAGAGAAGGAAAAAAATAGAGTGGATGAGGGGTCAGAGGAAAGAGGAAGGGAGGAAAAGTGGAAGTACTGAGGACCAAAGTGGAGCAAATTGTATTTCATGCACTTACGATTATGTCCAAATGAATCCTGATGTGATGTATAACTATAATGCACTAATAAAATCATTTTTAAAAGACCCAGAGACAAAGATCTTCAATGCTTCCAGATAAAAACTAATCAAGTTATAATAGTGCTCAATTTCTCAAAAGCAATCTTAAATACAAGAAGACATAAAGGAAAAATGTATTCAAAGATATAAGGGAATAGGTCCAAACTAGAATTTTCTTTCCAGACACACATCCAACAAATGTGGAGAGAGAATTAAGATACTTTCAGAATACTGTTTTCAAGGAATTTACTTCCTATTTGTTTATAAAGTTTCTTGGTGCTTGTTTTTAAAAATATAAAATTAAAATAAAAGTAGAGGGTAAACCAAGAAAGAGAACACTAAAACAGGAAATATGAGATTAATTAAGAAAGGACAGGAGGACTCCCAGAGTGACAACGTAAGGGCACATGAATTGCAACCACACAGCTGACCTGAAGAGAGACAGTCTGGAGCAAAAGGCTCCAGACACTCATGATCTCTTCAAAAGAATCAAGTTGATAGATTAAATGGTCGGCTTAAGTGGATCCTGAAGGAGAGTGAATCCATAGGAAGCAGAGCAAACGAACTAAGACAACTAATTGCAAAAATCTAAGCAAAAAATGAAATGTCATATCACTTCAGGACTCAACTAAGGAGGCTATTTATATAAATCATAACCCTGTGTATATTAAATTCTGAGTTAACTGAAGTGTGTATTCCTAGTTTATATATTCATAGTTTGAAAAAATTAATTCCATATATATTCCTATTAAATTATGAAAAGATTAGTCAAAATGATGAACAGGATTATAAATAACATTCATAATTTAGCTGAGTGCAGTGGTGCATATCTATAATTCCAGTTACTAGGGAGGCTGAGGTAGGAAGATTGCCAAATTTGAGGCCAGTCTGGGCAAATTAGAGAGGATCAGCTTCAAAATAAAATAAAATAAGGGCTGGGGATATTGTTTCATGGTGGAGTGCTTGCCTAGCATTTGGTGAGGTGCTGGACTCAATATCCAGTACTAAAAAGTAAAAAATTCACAATTTTGAATAGTCAGATAAAATCAGTATTAATTCATAAGGTAAAAATTCTAAAATAGACAGAACTTAGTAAAAATAGTAATTCCAACTTCAGTTTGTAAGCATAATTCTACAAATTCTAGTAAAGTTAATCAAGTAAGATAATTTTTTAAATGTATATATATAGGGGTTGGGTATTTAGCTCAGTGGCAGAGCACTTGCCTAGTAAGCTCAAGGCCCTGAGTTTGGTCCTCAACCTGGGAAAAACAAAACAAAAGTAACAACAACAAAATCAAAAAACATATATATGTATTTATTTATATATATATTTATCTATCAGGGTTAAACTATGGATATTATTTATATAAATCATAATCCTACATAGATATGGATACATATTTCATATATACATGAAATTAGAAAGCGATAACATCATTTTTGCTTGTCTTGAAAAGTACAGCTTTTAAGCTAAGAAAATAATTGATCAAACAAAAAGTTCAATAAAGTGTCTGGTCACAAGTTTAAAAAATATTAAGTAGTTTTTTTTTGTATATAGATAGACACAAACCAAAAACTATACAATAGAGAACAAGTCTGGCCACAGTAGTACCAAATGGTATAAAATGTGAAGGGATAAACAAACAAGAAATGTGTAGGATATGTGCTATGGTTTAGATGTGGTACCCTTCAAAATTTCACATGTAGGACAATGCAAGAAGGTTTGGAGGAGAAATGATTGGGTTGTAGCCTTAACCCAATCAGTGAATTAATCCCTAATGGGATTAACTGAGTGATAACTGGAGGCAGGTGGGGTGTGGCTGGAGGAAGTGGTTCATTAGGGATCAGGATAAGAGGTATGTATTTTGTATTTGCAGAGAGGAATCTCTCTCTCTGCTTCCTGATCATCATGTGAGCTGCTTCCTTCCGCCATACTCTTCTGTCATGTTATTCTGCCTTACCACGAGCCGGGAGGAATGGAGCCTGCTGCCTATGGATTGAAACCTCTGAAACCATGAGTCCCCAAATAAACTTTTCCTCCTCTACAATTGTGCTGGTTGGGTCTTTGAGCTATGGCAGCAAAAAAGCTGACTAAACCAATATGTTAAAATTTAGACAACAAGAGAAAAATGAAGTGGAAAGTCAGGCAACCCTTCTGAATGAGAAGCTCAATCTTGCATATTTTTCAATGTTCTTAAAATTTTTCATATTTATCTGTGTTTTGGTGTAGGAAAATTGTGATAACTAATGATGAAGGTACTTTTCTTTATATAAAATCACTGCAAAGTATAGTTTTTAAAAATGTGGTAGGCCCACTGCCAGAAATTATAAGCAAATTCAAAATTAAAAGCTTGCAGATGCATATGAGTATACATAAACATAACTAATAACTTATATGGTAAATGAGTCACCACAAATAAAGAAAAATAGACTATTACATAAATATATTTGGGATAAATGTATAATTTTTTAAAAAATTCAAACAAGTTTGCTCACTATTTTCAAACATAATAAAATTCTATTAGGGATTGAGTCATAAACAAAAACCAATAAAAGACTAGAATTTTTGGCTTGGATAAATATCCCTACTGATTTGAGGAAGGCTTTCCTAAGAACTTCACTACAGTTATAAATAAATAATACAAGGTAGACACAAAAACATCTGAATAACTTAAAATGAAAATCCCTCTGAAAGTCCATCTCACCTCCAATCATCAAAAGACATCTTGGAAACTGGGTTTTCAATAATGTTAACTGTTCCTGTGAGATGTTAAACAACAAAATGGTATTTTATTCATTTGAGCTTTTATTGTAGTTCTTTGAAAGCAGTCAGAATTACTTGTTTTCTTTCAGAATGCATTTTCCCCACAACCCCCTTCAAGGGAGCACCCTGGATGACCTAGGGAACTTCCTTTCCACTAGATCATACCTCCTAAATATTCTACCATCTTCCAAAAGTACCACCTAGGAACCAAGCCTTTAACATGAGGGCACTGGGGGCACATTTAACACCAAACTGTTGACATTGGGGTAACATGTGCATTTATATTTCATATGCGGAGCTAACATCTTTAGAATTAGCACATGAGATAAATAACGACTCTTAAATATACTAGGATCACTTAGTCATAGTATAGTTACACTAGGCAAACAGCCACTCTCCTAACCAGTCTTCATCACTGAAAATGGAGCTGAGACCTGAGAGTGATCATCGGCCTGTCCATAACAGATGTTTATCTTTTACTTATCTCATAAATGTTAAAGATTAATATTAATTAAAAACAGGAAGGAAAGAGTGCTGACAATGAGAAGATTTAGTTGTCACTAACTTCAAACTATATGCGCAAGTCAAGGCATTTCACCTCTCTGGTCACAGATTCTTTACCTGTAAATAAAAGTGTGAATCATTTATTGATAAACTAAAACAGTTGGCTCCTCTATGCCTGTGAGTTGTGCCTTCATGTTTTCAATTGAATGGGGGTCATAGACCTAACTACATAGCATGTAATCTTCAATTGGCTAAATCTGCAGATGCTGAGCTCATGGAAGTGGAGGGCAGATTGTAAGGAAATTGAGTGTCAGCAAATTTTTGTACCCTGGGGCATCCTGGACACTATCCTTCATGGATGCAAAAGGATGACAGTGTATATGTCTACTGAGAGTTCACAGTACAACAAAGTCACCAGTGAAGACATGAAATACAACTTGATACTTTGGTTGAGATGTGGCCAAGTTTTAGTACCCAAAGAGTTGAATAATTCTAACTTCTTGTATATCAGTAGACTCATGTGTGCTTGGCATTGATGGAGAGTTTGGCTCTGGGGGTGAAAGGAAATGGGGACTATACAAACAGTGTCAACAAGGGCATGCAGAAACATCATCAAATTAGAGGACTTGCACATTATGGAGGACAGCTTAGTGAGTATGTGGCAGGAACATCTGAAACAAAGATAAGGTCTCACAAAGAGGACTTTCCATGAAGTGCTCTAGAGCTTAGGCAACATGCTAATGCTAATTTGAAGATTAGAAATTGACACCTGAACTCTCAGATAGCACAATATATAAGCTATAACTTCGAGATTTCTTTTGATATTTAAAAATCTTTGGACAAAGTTAAAATGTCTCATGTTGGTGTTTTTTATCATTCTCCATCTCCAGCAGTCTTTTCCAGTCATTAAAAATAAGATGACTCTATGTTGGAAGAGTATTAGAAATATACAGATTCTAGATCTACAATAAGCCAAGACCTCAACTTGGCTTTTGTATTTAAATGTCTGGGAAGGGAAGGAATTGCTTCCAATAATCCTCTTCAGTGAACATTATCCTTTAATTAGCAAAATGCTTAGGGACAGTTTTCTGCCAAGGGACTTTCTGAATTTTTCTAATATCACTTCGTAATGAAACTGATTACCCAGGATGATTTAATTATACTGGCACATCAGTATAGGAGCATAGGAAGATATTTATTGGTATAGGATAAAGTTCCAATGAGAGCAAATTAGACTATACACTAGCTATGAGATGTGAGCAGGTTGCTATACACACAAAATATTTTCCATTAAAAAGAAACCACAATCCAACTTGTGCATTAACCTTGTCAGACTTTAAGACTTTAAGATATGTAGGACATCCTGGATGACAGAAACCATGCCTCAGGTAATATATTAGTCTACATGAAGCAAACCTGGGCAAATAGCATATCAGTAAAACTGAGAAGATCCAGTCTCAAATTGAGAACACCTTTACATGCCGTATTCTGGGAGCTTCCCCTGAAAGTCTGGGACAGCAGACAGTAGGGGAACACAATGTGCAGGAATGTTCTCCATTGTGCCCCCTGAAGTCAATGCTTAGAGTCAAACACAGATGCCTGCTCCTGGTTTGCATCCTCTGCTATATCCTAGTCATGTCACAGATCAGGCACCCACCATTGCCTTTGATAGAACAGTAGTTTTTCAACTAGGAGGTACTGTGTTCCAAGAACGGAAAAATCACATAAAAACATAAAAATGTGGGAAAAAGAAATGACACAGTACATAAGGTAGACATTAATATATAGACTGTGCAGAAGTACTGAAAACATACAATGTTATGTAAATTGAAAGACTGGATGAAATACATGAGAAACTATACTATTACTTCAATCATATGAGAGTTTGTGTATGCAAGTAAGTGCACACAAGCATATGTGCTGATAAATTATGATGCATACACATATACATACATAGATGCACAAAATTTTTTCAAAACTGGGGACTACAAGAATGAAAATCACTTTTAATTAAAATTATAGAAGATTTTCCTTCATTATTCTCCTAACTCAATATTAGTGTTGTTAAAATGTCATTTAATTTAAAACGGGAGAAAAACAAATTGTAAAGTAGCTCCTAGTCAGTGAGGTTATAACTTAAATTACTCTAATTTGTGATCCATGTTAATCCAAGGAGGATAGGCAATAAATGTGTTCTATGATAAATGTGTTCTATGTAATTTTTATATTTGCACTGCATTGGTTTATACGAAGTAAAGAAATTAATAAATAAATTCCTAAGTATTATGGCTATAATACTTAGCATTTTGATGGTGTTAAAGCAGTTAATAGTTATTGTTCACATGGATTCTATAATGGTGGTCATTTAAGAAAGGAGGAAACAAGGCTAAAATCTCTCCCAGTTGTGTACATTAAAATAGAGTAAACTCCAAAAAGGTAGTCTGAAATACAGAGAAAAAGGTTTATATCTTAAAACAGTTTTTATACTGTCTGTTATTTAATTGTCTCATATTCTAATATAAGATCCTGGTGCAAGATTTGGAAAATAGAGCCAGGAATAAGGAACAAATAAAAATTTTCTATAATTTTCCACCTACATACAACATTGCTGACCTATCGATGCATTTTTACACATGATTTATTCCATTGTATCCCATTTATACTTTTGGTGCTAGGGAGTTGGTCTTTGGTCTAATTCAGTGCTGTTGCATTGAACTTTCCATGATAATGGATGTGATTAGCATCTGCACTGTCAAACAGGTAGCGAGCCCCTGAACTGTTTGTAGTGCTGCTGAGAAACTAAATTGAAAATTTCATTTTTAATGTATTCAAATGTAACTTTGAATACCAGAAATGGCTAGTAGCTAATGTTTTGAACAGGCAAAGTACAGTTCTTACACCCTTACTGTGATGTCTTTTCTGCCATCTTTATTTTAAAGAGTTTGTCTTTGTTTTGGGAATTTTCAGTTTTACAATTAGGTATGACTATCTTCTTACTCTTTGTGCTAAAGAAACATTATTTATTTATTCTAAGGAATCGTCTGGTTCACTAATGCAGAATATTCTTAGCCCTTTTCTTTCTTTCTTTTTCTTTTAATGTCAATGATCATCTTTTTTAGTCTTAGAAAGTATGTATTTTTCAAATTTGCTATCTCATAACATCATGGTGCTTTGTACAACCTTTGTGACAATAGTTCTCTTACATTACAAGCTTGGTATGCAAATACTCCCTTTTGTTGTAAACATTAATTCATATCTGTAGAGGACAGCCATTGAGTATGGTCTGTGATGCTGGACTGCACATTTTATTTTAATGGGCACCTTAGTTTATTTAATTGAAAGTCCCCTATATGGGTTGTAAGAGCATCCTTTCAAAGATTTGTGCTTTCTTCTCATAGGTTCCAATGAGTAGCATTATTCTGAATCCAGTTTGTGTCAAATTCACTCATTTAATTTACAAATAAAAAAGTACACATATTTATCATCTAACACATATTTTGAAATATGCATACTTTGTGGAATGACCTTGAGCCCATCTTTATGTTAAATGCTTGGGTAGGGGAAAGTACAACTCCTTGACCCCATGTAGTTAAATTTAAACCCTCAACCCACAGAAGGTATAAAAACAAAGTTTCAAAATTGCAAGGGAGATCTTTTCTTTTAAACTCTGAGACTCAACTGAAACTAACAAGTTTTCTCATTATCTTTTATGCCCATATAAATATTTCAAGAGCAGATCTTCAATGATCCTACTTTTACAAACGGTTTCAGATCAGTGTTCCCTTTATGCAGAGCTTCAGTACAGCTCCTCCACCCTCAGGGACATTAGAACCCAATCTCAAACACACAACCCCACATCTGATCTGCCCCTTTCTCAGCAACACAGCAGGAACCCAAGAAGTTACTCTGCTTCGTCAGCATCTTCCCATTTCATAACACACAGGACCCCTTTTTTCTTGTGGTACCAGAGAAGTAAGAAGTACTTATAAAGTAATTGTGCTTAATTTTTATCTGGTAATAGGCACATTTTTCAGTTATTCTAGTCTTTCATCTTAACTCGTTAAATAGCAAATAATTTCATGGCAACATTTTGTAACCAATGTGCTTATCAAATACAGAGTAAAAGCATAATATCTTCCAACTTTTTGATATTGTAAATAAGAATAGAATTAACATATTTTCATTCAAACTTTTATTCATTTCAATTATTTTTGGGCATAAATTACTATAAGGAATATTAGTAGTTCAAACATTTATTATTCATATTGCCAAGCTGAACTCCAGTAAAGTTATAATTATTTATTTCCAAACAGACACATAGAGCAGTGCCTATTTTACTATTCTTCATGAAGTATACCTCTTTATTGTTAGGTCCACATTTTTTATATTAATCATGACAAGTATCTTTTGCACTTGATTATTCGTTCTTTTCTTCATATTATATTCAATTCTTGTGTCATGTCAATTTTTTATTGTTATTGCCTTTTCATTATCACTAGGCAAACTATTTAACATATTGTATATCAATACTATATTATTTAATATTTGCTATCATCTTTAAATTTTAATGTTTTAACATGGAAAAGTTTTAAACTGTACATTTAAATATACCCATGTTCTGTGTTATGAATTTCAAATTAATTGAATGTTTTTAATGTCCTCATTGAATAAACAGTGCTTATGAGCATGGTTTCTAGTTTTCTTTGGGTCAGAGTAAACACTGGTCTCAGGAAAATTTGGCAACTTATTTTCCTCCTTTTCCCTTTGAACTAATGGGAAATTTATACACTACCTTGTTTTTATCTATTGCCTCTCTCTTCTATTCCATTGATTAAGCTATCTAATCAGAAAGTCACTATTTTATTACAAAGTCAATAGAGTGCATTGAAATATATTTTAGGGCAATTAGCTGTCTGTTGATTTTTCAATGTCATGATTAGACACACCTACGTGTGTCTAATTTCAGAATTTCTGTATTAAATGTTCTCTTACCTTCTTCAATCGCAATTACAATAATCTATAAAATTTGGTGGAGAAAAATAATATAAAAAGACTTCATCTTTTCCATTTAACACCATGTATATCACCACTATTTACTCAATTATATCTATTATTTTAAAAAGATTATCTAGATTTTAGCATAGAAGACTATATTTCTGTCTAATGTTATTCATAGGAACTTCATGTGTGGGCAAGTATGCTGTTGTAATTGTATTTCCATTGTATTTCCTGGTATTGATTGGCATATAGGAGAGATCTTGCTTTGAATATATTTATTTATTTGGGAGATCTAGCCACCTTAGTGAAAATTACTTAATTGATTTTCCTCAGCATTTGGAGTATATCATTTGACAAAAATATTACTGTAAATATTCATACTGTTTCTTAACTTATAACAGGAATGTAAATTCCAGAAAAATTCTAAATAATAATGTTGACAGTACATTTCTTGTTGCTTGTTTTAATGGGACTTATTGTAATACTTCACAAATAAACACAAAGAGTTTTATATAAGATTTCTGTATCATGTGCAGCCTTATTCAGTTGTTGATAATGTTAATCACATTCTTCATATATATTTTATTTCTTTCATTGCTAGATAATAAGATTAAGGAGTTAAGGTATTTCATTTATTTCCTCTCATTCGCCTTCTAATTTTTTAAGAGTTTATCTTGCATATATTCATGTTATGTATTTCACATATAGAATTTCTTGACTTTAATGACATATAGAAATATTTTTTATTAATGCGAAGTGCCTGCTTTAAGTATACTTTTATCTTAACTTCTAAAGGATATTAATGTATTTATGTATTTGTTTTGTTTTTATTTGCCAGATTGCCACATTTAAAATCTAAATGTCACTATAATATTGTGTTAAGTGTGTAATTTAAAAGCCATTTTTAACCCAATTTATGAGTGTTTGAATTTTTAAGCAAAGATAATCACAACATTTATTACACAAGTACATGTTGCTTTGGTATCTGAAAACTTGCATTAAAATGTATTTTGCTGTTCCCTTTCACATATTTTATGTTCTCTTATAGGACGTGGCTATTTGGGGAGTTTTCTTTAATAATGGGGGGAGGGAAAAAGTTAGGAAGAACATGATTTAGAGTTGAAAAAAAAATAACCTCAGACTCAAACCCTCCATCACTCTTTATAAGTTTGATTGTGGCAAGTGATATGATTCTTCTGATTCTTAGGTTCATTGTCCATAAAATTAGGATAGCATCCTCATCCCAAGATCATTGGGAATATGAAATAAGTTCAAGAATGCAGAGCCCCTAAATTAATGTTTTGGTAAATAATAGAGTCACAGTAAATCATTACCATCATGATTATCAAATATTTGACTAAGGGACTGCAAATTCCAATTATTTCTAGATCCACCAGTTAACCTGAACATCTGAGGGTGCCAGTAGATGAATCAAGAGAGGAGTGGAAACTGACAAACTGGGGAGTACATGTCTTGACTTATGGCAATCCTAATCCAAAATATTAACACTATGCATAGGATCTTGGGTCAGCAGTCTCTTAATTTGTGACCACTATCATTATATCAGGAACTTAAGAAATAATCTACACTAAATTATGCCTTTTGAAATGAGTTCTTTTCAGTGTACATATGCATTTTCTCAAGTTTGAGAATATGCGTTCATGGAAATTAATAAATTAAATAATAAAACAAAAATAACACTTTTAGATAATATAACCTCAGAGAAAAGACAAAATAAACCTTAATAGAATGAATGACTGAGTTGATGTGTTTCAATTAAGTAGCAATCAGTTATGAGCTTCATGGGCAGGAAGGTATATTCCAACTCTCAAAGCAGTTAAAAATTCCATTGTGCTTCTAATTACCTATTTAATTCCTTGAATACCAATGTGCAATTAACATTACAAATAATCAAGGTTAAAAATATAATTAATGCAAGTGTGATTTAGTTATAATTAAACTAATTACAGAGATATGTAGCATAATAAGGGGCTCCTGGACCATTATGTGGATGCAAATTTATTCTTCCTTTGAAGAGCAGTTATTTCAATTTCATTTTCCAATTACTTTACAAATGATGAAATGGAATAATAAAGGAGAGAGTTAGTCTTTCAGGGATGGAAAAATAAACCTTCTGTTTTTAATTCTTTTTAAAGTTTTGACTTTCCTGTCCATATGCATTTGTAAATAGAAATATTAGAAAAATAAAAATAAAATGCTACCACAATCAATAAAAAAAATCTCTTACTTTTTATTTCTATGACAGCAGGGAAAAATTCACAACATAACACCAAAGAGAAATTCTATCTCACGCAGCATGGTTCTCTTTTATAATATTAAACAGCATGCTAGCTTTATACATAAAAATCTCAAATATTCACTCAACAAACAAATTCTATTTGCGTTTTAGATTGTAGCTAGTTCTTAATGTTGTTCATACATTGGCATAGACTACAAAAGTATAAATGCATTACCTGCTCACAGACCACAGACAGCAGTCAATAGCTATAATAGCATTTGGAGTAAGATAGATTTATTTTCAGGTATGCAACTTTTTTCATATAAGTTAGGAAAAGAATATTTCTTACATGACAATTACATGCCAATTGCTAGACAAAGTGGGATATCATTGAGCCTTCATTCAAATGTATGAATTATTCTTATTGCAAAAATCAGAACAACCACTTTTGAGAGCCATATGGAGATTCCTCAAGAGTAGGAAGGGATCCAACACATGACCTAGATATTCCACTTCTGCTATTTATCAAAAACAACTAAAATCAGCATAATATAGTGATATGTTCATTCCTGTGTTTATAGGCATGCAGTTCACAATGGCCAAGTTATGGAACAACCTAGGTGTTGATCAACAGATGAACAGATAAAGAAAGTGTTATATATATATATATATATATACACACACACACACATAATGAAATTTTATTCAGCCATAAAGAATGAAATTGTGATCTACTCATTTAGCAAAGATCCTCAATATATTACACTATTATTAACTACAGTTTTCATATTGTTATTGTACATTAGATCTTTAAAGTTACTCATTCTACATGTTTTTCCTTTTTCTTCTCCTCACTTCTAGTGGTCATTACCAATGTTTTATTTTCTGAAGCTATTTGACTATTTTTTTAAAAAAGATTCCACACATAACTGAGAACATGCAATGTTTTCCTCTATCTCTGGCTTATTTCACTTAGCATAATATACTCCAGATCTATCCATTTGTTGTGACAAATGGCATGCTCTCCTTAAAGACTGAATAACAGTCTACTGTGTATATATCTACATGTGCACATGTATATTATACCTTAATTTCTTTTTTTAATTTTGATTTATTGTACACAAATGGGGTACAACTTTTGTTTCTCTGGTTGTACACAAAGTAGAGTCACACCATTTGTATAATCATACAAATACATAGGTAATGATGTTTGTCTCATTGTATTGTTTTTCTTTCCCCACACCCCTCCCCACCCTTCATTTTCCTCTACACAATCCATCCTTCCTCTGTTCTTGCCTCCCCCCACCCCCCATTATGTATCATCATCCACTTATCAGAGAAGTCATTCGGCCTTTGGTATTTTGGGATTGCCTTATTTCACTTAGCATGATATTCTCCAACTCCATCCATTTACCTGCAAATGCCATAATTTTATTTTTCTTTATGGCTGAATAATATTCCATTGTGTATACATAAAAATTGGTATCTGTGAGATGATGGATATATTAATTTGTTTCATTACAATAATTACTTTATATACAAATATCTCATAGTGTTATACACTTAAAACATAAATGATAAAAATTTAATTTAAAAAAAAAACAGTGCTACTCATGGTATTTCCGATGCCAATATGCTCACCAATACACTTGTGTCAACCTGAAGTTATAGCTGCCACCTTCACAGAGTTCCATATATGGGCAAGTATCTAACTATTTCCTTATGGTCACAGTACAGTGAACATGCTTGATGATTTACACATTGAAGTACATATTTTTATTATGTATCACTTTCTGATTATTTGTTTTTTACATTGCAAATCTGGCATGACATTGTTATTAATAAAATGATATGTGTTGATAGGTTAAGTTATATTATGATTTTTTCTTTCAGTATAAGAATGATAACATTATAAAAAAAGAATGAAATTGTCACTTGCTGTTAAATGAACAAAAAGCTGTTAATTGAAATAAGCCACATTCAGAAAATCAAGAGTCCAAAGTTTTCTCTCATATACAAGAACTAGAGAGAAATAAGGAATTTTAAAAAGGGGGGTGTCTCATGAAAATAGAAGGGAGAACAAAAATAAAGAGGAATGGGATTAAGGGAGAGGGAGGAGGGATGAGAAAAGAGAGGAACTATGAAAAGAAATTGAACAAAGTATGTTATGTACATGTATAAATAATATCACAGTGAATTCCACTTTTATGCATAATTCACAAATTTAAAAAAAACAATAAATAAATAGAGGGAAGGCTAGTAAAGAAGAGGAAGTGAATCACGGCAAGGGAGGAGAAAGGGAAAAGGGAAATATTCAGCATTGAAATGGAGCAAACTGCATTATATATATATATTTATGAATATATTATACATAATTATAATCTAGTAATAAAGGGTTAAAATAAATCAATGAGTAAATAAATAAATACATCAAAGTAGGGAATAACCCTGATGAGAAGTTTTGGGAAGGCATTTATGGAGTAGGTTTTCTGTTTCTTGAAGCTAGTACTGATTATATAAATTTATTCATTTTATGAAATTTATTGAGATGCTCTTTTTTGTATGCAAATGATACTTTCAAAATATTTTTAAAATATTTTCAAAAATAATACAGCAAATAAAGATTCTGAATATTTGAAAATATTCTCTATTTTGACAAAAATACAAAATTGAAGTCACATTTCATTATAGAATAATAGCAATAAAATCACATTAGAGTTTTATGATCCAGATAAAGCTATACAAAGAATATTAAAAATTGAAAAACAAATTTGAAGAATGGCTTTTGATAGTAAAATAAAAATGTTGAATTGGTAAGAAATTCAGTATTTCAGAATTTTCAAAGTAAAAAAGTGAGAAGAAAATATTAAAATAATTTGATAGAAATAAAAGAAATATGCAAATATAAAAAGAGAAAAGAAATACAAATTTCTAATAAGTAAATAATACTTTAATAAATAAAATTTATTGTAGAAAGGTAGGTAAAAATAAATACTGAAAAATATTGTCTTTATAACAAATACATAAAAAAAGAACTATAAAATATGTTAATATGTGTACATACTAAGATGGTAAAGTTTAAGATATTCCTTAGAAGAACATTAATAAAATTGAAAAATAATACTTATTTTAGTTGATGAACAGTATGTACATAATTTTCAAACCACTATATTTAGTAAATAGAAATGTAATTATTAAATGAGAAATAAAATGCATTATCATTTAACATTGTTTTGGTAATTCTAGAAGACGTGAAATGGGAATTATTACTATAGAGATAAAGGAGACAAATATTTCATTGATTATTGACAAGAGCATGTATTCTAGATAAAATATAAAGAATGATTTTAAAATTTATTTTCAAAAATAAATTCTATTTATTTTAGTAAAATGTACAAATTTTATGGAACAGCAAAGCACAGTACTGTCAAAATGTTAGTTCATTCCAAATTGATCCATAAATGCAACATAAAGTCAATTAAAATCCCATTGGGGAATTACAGACACAATATTTTAAATTTTTTCCTCTACACCCAAAAACGAATGAGTAATGGACTTTTATTTTCTTCATTTCTACATAACTATGCCTAAAATAAATAATCACAATAAAAAAGAAACATCTTTGTGGGTTGCAAAACAGAACAGAAAGCTAGAGGCAGGGTCTAAAATCACTAGTGGTTGGGTACTATGTTTGAATGCGATGAAGTAGCTACAAATTTGCCCCCTACAAGGTAATGGGGGTCAAAAGTCCTTCATAATTGACAAGTGCTGTGAGGGGACAAAATCAGGTTCATTATGTGATTGTTTGGGTCCCCAGTTCAGGAAGAGCCCCACCTCTTATTGAAAGAGGCTGGGCAAAGCTGTGAAGGGTTACTAGGAAATTGTTCACCTTCCAGGTTGTATTGGCAGAGCAGAATCAGGACAAGCTACCAGTGAATGGGAATGGGCTCTTCTCCATATGTATCTGTGAGATGAGGACCCAACCTGTCCATAGAAGGCCTGGTTCTATACCACAGATCCATGGAATGGAATAAATGGTTAAAGATACCACAAAAATGCCAGACTGGAGATGGCATCCAAAAGGGTAGAGAAAGGGCAAAAGCAGAACCCATAAACTCACTAGTAATGTTAGCTACAAAACTCCTAAGCCAGAAGAAAATCTAATGAAAAAAAAAAGGTTAAAGAAAAAAAAGAAAAAGAAAAAAAAGGAATAAGAGATGAACTACCTCCTGATGAAGCAAAATTTATCTGGATGAATCATTGGAAACAGATATGCAAGCACTTTATGAGGCAAATTTCAAAACATAATTAAATGATGTTCTGAAAATGGTCCAAGTGTTAATACAAATCATCACCAAAGATAAGGCAGACAAAATATCATAAAGATGTTGTTTCTCCTCAAATTATAGCAAGAACTTGATGTAATTATAGCCAAAATATTGATTTGCAATCAAATACTATGATTTTCATGCAGTCTATTACATTCTTAAAATAAGATGCAATTAAAAAAGTCCCCCAAATATTTCAAGCAATTCTAATAATGAACTAGAAAAAGGACTAAATAGTAATTCAGTCTACTAGAGTAGTTCAGAATACAACATCCCCAAATATGCTGAATTGGTATATTGATTATTTCAAACTGAAATCACCTGAGGAATTATAACTGCAGAAAGGCCTTGTGGCCTGTCTTTTCCTACATGCATCAAGCCGTAAAGATGTCTTCCCTATACCAGAGCAAGAAAGTAGCTTCTATAACCAAAGATAGGACTTTGGGATTGTAATGAGCCTGACTAAATAAACTTATAGCTGCAACTCTAATCTTTCACTAGATCTTACAACCCCATGAGTGTCTTCGTGAATCCCTAGAACTCAACTCCCTAGACCAGAGATCCTTTTGTCCTGTCATTCATTCACAAATTCATTGTTCTTTGTCTAAAATGCACAATGGCACTTTCTTGGCCAATTCTTCAGACTTCTCACTTATCTGAAGATCCGATATATACAAAAAATTAATAAAACTTGTCTTTCTCTTGTTGATCTTCCTTGTGTTATCATAGTTCCTAGACTCAGTCAAAGAACCCACGTAAGAACCAAGGGAGAGAAGAGCAACTTATCAAGACCTTGTCTCAAAAAAAATAAAAAGTGCTGTGGATGATAATTCACAATGGGTAAGAGGGGCAAGGTAAGAATAGAGTTATTTAGATTAGGTAGAGGGGAGTAAAGGGAGGGGAGGGGGTATGGAAGGGGGTATGGAAGTAAAGGGGGTATGGAAGTAGGAAGGGTAGTAGAATGAATCAGACATTATTACCCCATGTACATATATAACTATACAACCAGTGGTATTCTACATCATGTATAACCAGAAAAATGAGAAAGTATACTCCATTATATATGATGCATCAAAGTACATTCTACTATCATGTTTAACTAATTAAAACAAATTTTAAAAATGATAAAAAAAAGTGCTGAGGATAAAGAGTGACTCAATGGTTAACTGACCCAGTACCCAAAAAAAGAAAAAAAAAAGGCAAAGTATGCAACATATTAGATTCTAGCAGAGTATGTAATGAATTTCTATATTCATGAGTAATAAAAAGTAACAATGGAGACAAAAGGTGAAAAGATATAACTGTAATTGACAGAAAGTGAATATATATAACAAATACATGGGGAAGGTACTCAAGTTCAATAAAGTGCAAATAGCAGGGAGACTGCATGCGCATCAACTTAAAAAATTAAGGCTTTTAATCATAATTATAGAAGTGGACTATAAAATGTACAAGTGAAATAAAACAACCTTTTAGATCATATCTGAATTGGAAGCATGTATATCTCTTCCATATAAATAACCACACTTATACACACACAAGCAGACACCCAAAAAACAGATAAAATTAGATGTAAACACATAGATGTGTATGTGTCTTTAAATTAAACTGACAGGAGAAATGCAAATATCAACAATTGATTTTAGGGAAAATTTTCATCCTCCTGGTACATGACACATCACACAATGAATATTTGTTGATTTGAAGAAGTACCTAATTGATGGGTGGTTATATTTCTGAACAATTTTTTTCAATTACTTTATTTGAAGCCATGCACAAAAATAAAAACCTAAAGCATATTTTCTCCAAATCTGTGTAAAAATGATTCTCCGATCCCCAGTAAACAAACTATGAAACCAAATAAGGTCATGATAACTTGGTGGATAGTCATATAATGACCTTCAGAGAATGCACAGCAAAACAGGGCTTTCGTTTAGTTATTTCAAAGACAGAGCTTGCAATGTATCACTAAGTTACAGTGAGTTTGCTATAGTAGGAAAAGAAAAAGTTCTATGCCTAAACCTTGCTGTGCAGTATTGAACAGAGACTAGGATATGGGGACATCCATAGGGGGTGCATATGGTGGCTTGTGGAGAAAAAAGCTGTGATGCTAAGAGTATTAAGAGTTCAGTCTGATATTGAACCAAGTATCCTATTAAGACAAATTTACAACAGGAATCAAGTAGCAAATCCAACCTCAGAAAAGTGGGGAGCAGGGAATCTCACTTTGTAGAAGAGAGAAAACCACAAATGTTAGTCCTGATTATAGCTCAGGAAAGAGGAAGACATGCCACCACACACATACCTGCAGAAAGAGGAGCAAAGTTCCCAGGACTCAGAGGAAAATATTCTGAGCACATAGTTCAGAAGAATTGCAGAATCAGGTGCTGCAAGAAAAGGAGTGCAGGAGCCTAATTCTGAATGACATGCAGGAAGAACTCTGTGTGTGTGTGTGTGTTGCCTGAGCCCATACAGCTCAGATGGACTGGCACAGCTTCTGGGTGCACATGGTGCCCGGTGACCTCATGTTTGGATAGAGAAGGTAAATTAATGCTTTCCCCACTCCCCCAGACACCACTGTTTGGGTGTTTAATGTGTGCACTGCTCCCAGCCCAAAGTTGTCAGAATTCCCTGAAAGACGAGGTCTAGGTGGTAAAAGGAGGGAAACCATCTGGCTCCTTATGACCACTCTGACTAGTGGGGACATTCGAAGGTTTATCAATAGAAGAAACGAGAAGAATCAACCCTTGGCTATTTTCTCCTGAGTTATGTACAGATCATCTCAAATGCAGTCTGGTGCCTCTGAGAGACGTCTGTCCTCAGCTGCTTTGTGACAGTATCTCTTGACCTTCTGCTCTGGCTACCAGGATTGAACTCCATTCATATTGCGGATACCTTTTCCCTTTGGGAGAAGTGGTGATTTGAAGATAAATTTGGAGGAAAATTGTGTTTTCAAACTTTTTTTACACAGGGCAGAAAGAATGTGGGGGTTTTCTAGGCAGTACAACACAATGATTAAATCTTGATCTTACCCTGTGGGAGTTCTGACAACAGCATGTCCTGAACTCGGAGGAACTTCACCATTCAGAACTTTGAACGTAGTGCTCTTCCCAGCTCCATTCACCCCTAGGAGTCCAAAGCACTAAGGAAAAAATGAAGTTAAATAAGACAGGTTAAAAACAATGATAATGATATGCAAAGCATTTTCTTTGAGCCAACTTTGAATTGATATTGTTGATGTGTGGTATTTGTACATTTTAAAGAATCACACATTATAAAGCACTCTATGAATTACAAAGTACTTTCAAAATCATCACAGCTCTTGAGTAGTATAAAAACTACAGCATTCATTTATAGACAAGTAAATTCATGTAAGGAAAACTTACGAGAATGAGAAGTAAATGCCAGCTAACCCCAAATTATGCAGAGATAATAGCCTTTGAAAGTCACATCTTTGTAGTAAAAATTATGCTCTTGATCTACATTTTTGTATATTTTAAGTACATTGTACATTTAAATTACTTTTTAAAAAATATTTCATCTTCTACTCTCCATATGTATATTGCTTGTAGCTCCTTAAAGAGTATTGAAGAGGCTATAAATTCATTCCTAGTTCAGTGCAAATCCTGACATTCAGAAGATGATTCTTAGGTATATACTCTAACACTCAGTCAACTTTTTTCTTGGTTCAATCCTGTCATATATTCCAGGTGAAAACTGGCCTTCTGGTTTCTTTTCTAGATATATTATCTGTCTTGTGTCTCCAGGTATACTCTGCCTGAGAATCCACCATGGAGCCTGAGAATCTATTTCTTGCCCATCTCCTTCCAAGACAGTTGTTTTTCGATGAATAGATGATTCTATCTATTCTTATTCTGGATTCCTGGCTCCTGGGATCTTAGAAAGTGACTGCTTCTGGAATTTCTGTCAGCATGCCACACCCATCTATCACGGAATTCCATTTCAGGCCTCTGAATACCACTGCCCCACTGAGTTGCAACCTACTTCAATTACCATGATTCTTCCAGTTACCCATATCTGAAATAGGGTTTCATCTCAGTCCAGTCCTGTCTCATGCCACTGATGTCAGTCGGACCATACCTGAAGCTGGGTGCTCCAAAGCATACCACCACCAGTATAACCAAATGGTATCTCTTTTCAAAGGTTTATCCACACAGATACCTTTGAAATAAAGCTCTACCCACCCCAAGGGTCCTTCCACTCTCCTTGCACTATCTCTGGATACAAAGCACTATAGACAGTATCACTCATACACCTTCTAATCCTATCCTGCCTTGGGACAAAGCTTAAGCTGTTGTACAACACCGTGTGTGTTTATCTTTGGTTTCCTACACAGTTATTTATTCCTAGAGGGACAGGGGCATATCTCAGTCATCTCTATATTTTGAAGGTTCTTACAAAGTACTTCCCATCTGGGTGACTAAACTGTGGTGCTCATAAAAGCTTAGAATATGAAACTTGCAAGTTCACATCTTGAATGTCTCCAAAAGCCTATGTGTTAAAGGTTTAGTTTCCAGTTCTTGGTGCTATTGGGAAGAAGTGGTGGTGGGGCCTAGTGAATAGTGTCAGATCATTGAGGGTGTGCCCTTGAAGGGGATGTTGGGACTCTGTCCCCTTCTATTCCTCTTTCTTTTGCACATGGCCATGAGTTGAGTGGTCTTTCTTCTCTATGCGCTCCTGCCATGAGGTAATACACCAACATAGACCCGCAGCAGGGGGCCACTGGGTCAAACAGAAACCTAAAGAACTGTGAGCCCAAATAAACCTCTCCTCTCTTATAGGTTGATTGTCTTATTGTAGTAACAAAAAGTTTACTAATGCAAAACTCAAATTTAAATGGTATATCATTCACACACAAATCATCATTCTTATGAAAATTTCCAAGTTTTTCATTTACTCCTTAGCTTAAACCTAACAGAGAGGTATTAGCAAATTAATATTGATTTTAATTAATTTCAATTGATTTCAAAACAAGGGTGAAAAATGTTCAAATAAAATAGGTAAGACTGTAGAACTAGTCTTAAAGCGGTAGAAAGAACAGCTTTAAATAAACATATCCTTACCATTTTTTCTTTTCTACCAGAAATCACTCTTTGGCATAAGGATAATCCCAGAATGCTTTAGACTGTTCTCTTTGCTTCTTTCCTCCTCAGAATACTCATATCTGACATGTACTCTCCTCTTACAGGGAGGGAATGGATGCCAATCAGATAACAATATAGCCTACTTTGCAATTCTCAGGAGCTTGGAACAATATGCATGCAAGGTGCTCTTTTATTTTTAACTGTTAATTAAAGGTAATCATTTCCAGAATTGATTTCCCTTTATGCATTAAGTACAAATCAGGAACAATTTATATGGCTTCTGTCAGTTGTGATTAAAGATATCTCCTAGAATTAACGCTGTAGTTGTGAAAAAGTTTCCCAGCTATTACTATGGTGTTTGAATATTCTTTCCTTTCCAGAGTAGCACTTTACTAGTTGGGCTTAACTGTACACTTAGAGTATTGAAGTCCAAATAAGAGATAAAAGCAGTTTCCTCAATTAACTATAATATGCTTTTACTTAATAAAAAGATATCCCCAAGCTGGGGTGTAGCTCAGTGGTAGGGTGCTTGCCTAACATGTGTGAGGCACTGAGTTCAATCCTCAGCACCACATGAAATTAAGTAAATAAAACAAAGGTACTGTGCCAGCTACAACTAAACAATTTAAAAAAGACATCCCACAGTCCAAACCATACTTAAAACTACTGAGTAACATGAAATTTTAAAAATGATGAGATAAGACAAATGTCATCAATTAACAGTGGTTTCACTATGGAAAGAGCCAATGGATCCTCTTTCGGGTTCTGCTTCTATGACCCTGTGAAAATTACTGAAATTCCAAGTGCATATATAGCTATGATTTCAGCTGTTTTGAGAACACCACAACCAGGTCAGCAATAAGAATTACACAGGTTCACAACAGAAAAGGGTAAAAAGAGAAGCTTTGCTACCTCTCCTTTTGGTATGCCTAAACTAATATCTTGCACAGCAGTAGTCTTCTTAAAGAACCTTCTGTAACATTTACTGAGGCTGTTTAACACAAGGATGTCTCCACTGGTCCTTCCTTCAAGTACCCTCATTTGCTCTTTTTCAACATCTATATCCTTCGAAGACTTGACTGTACCTTGAAGAGCTGAGGGACCCCTGGAAAGATAAAGTCAGAGTCAATCCACACCTGGGAAAGTATATTGGAATATTCCATAAGAGAGATCATGAAAACAAGAGAGAGTGCCTTCAGATCTCTGCTGTATCAGCTTCATCCAAAACACCTTAGTCCTGACATCTTGCTTACTGATTCCCAGCAAAAGTTAATTTGCTTTCCCCAATTTGAAGGAAATATACATATTACTAAAAGATACTAAAATAGATCAATGCTCAGCTAGTGATAGCTTTTAATTTTATGAATCATAAAATCATTCCAAACCTTAAATGCCAAAAAAAAAAGTGCTATCAGAAGATAAAATAAGGTAGCAACTTTTAAGGGTGATTTTAGGAAATAGCTCATTTAATGAAATAAATTATATATAAAAGTATCCAAATGCTATAAGTTCACAGTGTAAGTTGGGTTGTATAAAAGGATTGTATTGCCAGCACATCAGACAACATCTTGCAAAAAAGAATTCGATAAGTATTTTCCAGATGAATACAAATTTAATTATCAATTCAAACCATTTCTAAATCTAAGCTGCTCTTTTTTCTTTATGATTTTCAATCTGATGCATTTTAACTTTCAAGTAAATTTCAATTTCCCCTGTGAACTGTAGTATGCCTACATTTTAATGATTAAATAGGTGCAGACCACTGAGTAAATATTACACTAACATCAATTTCCTGGTTTTCACAGTGCAATATTTTTATGGAATGTGTTATCATGTTATCATGGAGAAAAATAGGTAAAAAGTAATAGGAGCTTAATTTTGCAACTTCTTGCAATTCTCAAACTACTTTAAAATAAGAAGCTATTAAAACTAAACGAAAATATCTACTGCCAGTCCTCAGTCATCTTAACTCCTTCCTCATTATTTTTTCATGCCTGAAAATCACCTTTTGGCAAAAAAATATAATTTATTCCACACTCACCTTTGATAATTGATAGCTAGAAACTCATGAGTGTATATTATATCATTTATATAACATTCCAGAGCATACAAAATGAATCAATGCAGATAAAAATAAGAACAGGAGTTATCCAGAGGGCGATTATTGATTGGCATAGGGTGAGGGAGGAATATCAAAGGTGTTAAATGTATTCAATTTATTAATCTGAGAGGGGGTTACGTAGGTGTTAACAATTTGTAAAAATTCACCAAACTATATGCTTTCCTACTTGAATGTCATTTCCTTGTCCCAGTTGAAGGTATGTTTCTTGACTTTTCACCTTGGCTTGCCTTTCAAAGGTCTTTTTTACTCTAACAGATCAGGTTATCTCATGCCCTTCTGTCTCCAAAGTGCTCCACACAACACCTGGGGTACTTTATAAATACCTCCTGGGTCTCGAATCAGAGTTGTTTATCTCAGGGTACCAGGAAGGGACCCAGATGTGCACAATTGCTTAATCTTCACAACTAATTCTGATGGATGGAGAACAAGTGACCAAAGTGACTTTTTATTGGGACCCCTTCCAACAATCCATGATTCTTATTCATCCAACTTCACTCAGCAATGTGCCCCTCAGACATCTTCCAATTGAAAATCACAATAAATGGTGTCTTTATCAAAGGAGGAGGATCCAGATGGACCCTAGATGTAGCAGAAATTTGCAGATGCTCAGTATCTGCACCAAAGGACTGTTCTGACTCAGGCAGCACAAAGGATACAGAGAGTACAGCCTATCTCCAGACAGAAAGAAAGCAGGAAAGAACTCCCCAAACCCACCCAGCCTGGATGGTGTTGGGCTACAGCTGGATACTAATGGAGATCTGAATTCTTAGCAGAAAACCAAAGGCCAGCCCAGGGCTGCAGGACAGAGCCAGAGAAGGATACAGAATGATAGTAGTGAGATGGGCTCCACTCTCATACGTCTAGCACCAGGCTCTGGTGATAGATGCACTGTTCAGGCTAGGGAAAGCTGAATCTATTCTGTTCCTATGCAGAGGGCACAGTTTTATTCTCTTCCAAGATTTAACTATGACATTTATGGTTTTCCTATAGGAGTAGACTTCTGATCAAGCAGAGATGATTGACATATAAATACTACAGAGACACCCCTGTAGATAAAAAGAATGTTATGGAAATGCTGAGAAGAGTCAGACCAGTCCAGGAGGCAGAGCAGAGACAGGAAGAGGTATTGGATGTGAAGTCACACGGGTGCAGATAATCTGAGGCAAACATCTCTGTGGTGATGGAGAAAGACCCCAGATAGCTTTACCAAGCATAAGCACCAGAGTTAGGGGTGTTTGCTAAGAATCTTGGACTTTAACTTTTAAAGAAAGATTAATGACCCCCTTGGATCTGGATTTCAATGACAAAAATGACTACATCTCATAGTCGTTGAATTGTTTTGACAGTTATACATTAAGGAGCATCAAGCTACTGGTGTCTAAATTAGATTACATTTCTTTGCTCTGTGACCTTTATGCAGACATAGAACAACCAAATGGACTACTGTGAATATTAAAGACAAAATTCTTTTCTTTTAAATTGTCACTCAGGGTCTTGCTAAGTCACTTAAGGTCTCACTAAATTGCTGAGGCTGTATTTGAACTTGCAATCCTCTTGCCTCAGCCTCCCAGGTTGCTGGGATTACAGGTGCATGTCACTGGGCCCAACTTAAGATAAAATTATAAAATGTGATTCAACTAATACTTACACTCTACAAAATATAGGCAATCCAGAAGGTGTTTGTTTGTGTGTGTGTGTGTGTGTGTGTGTGTGTCTGGAAATGGAACCCGGGGCCTCACACGTTAGGCAAATGCTCTACCACTAAGCCATATCCCCCTCCCAGAATGTCTTTTCTTTAAAGAAAATCTTTTGATAATACAGGAGGATGAAGCAGCCTGAAATTCTGCCAAAGGGGAGTCTACATTACAGGTTTTAAAACACTAAAGGATATTGCTAAAGGATATCACAGCACCAACTATATTGGTAAGTCACTCAGATTTCAACTTCAAATTTGATTTTTGCAAATCTGCAGATTCCAGAGTGATAATGGTCAAATTCAAAAGAGCTTTGAACTTGTATTCAAAATGGTTCTCTAGTTAGCAGCTTAAATGGGATATGTGAGGAAATGCATTATGAAATGACTGACAAGGAAAACACATATGTATGAAAATCACCATAAAATTAATTATGTTAGCCTTTATAATTTTAATAGGCTCTCTAGTAACAGGGTCTTAACAATTTCTCCAAAATGAATCCCTCCCCTTAAGCAGAAGTCAGAGGGAAATAGCACTTGGAAAGAGCAGGTCAGTGAATTCAAGTCACAGAGGAGGACATGCATCATTGAGGACCTTGCACAAGAAAGCACATTTCTTCCCTATGTATTTCAAATGTGACAATAATTTCAAATCTGACAATAATCTAGATTTCTTTGCAAAGTAGGTGTATGTGTATGTGCATTCGCCCACGCGCGCGCGCGCGCGCGCGCGTGTGTGTGTGTGTATATAAACCATATTATGTGTCTACACATCTATATAATCTGCGCATGGCACTGACCTGTATTCTGACTTAACAAAGATAAGAATACAGCAACAGAAGGAACCGGATTGGTCAAAGGCCATGCACTTATCTCTACTGAATTTCCATACTTTCCTGTTTCCAAGAGTTAACAGCATTTAGTCATAAAATAAATTACTTTATGATATCAACAAAATTCACCTGAAGAACTACAAAGTAACAGGGAAATTGAACAATTTCAAAGTGGAAAATAGAGACAACTAAACAATTGGAAATAATATCTCACCAGTTGGCACCTTATCTTTTGAAATTCCCCCTTCCTGGTGTTGGTGACTCAATACCAATCAAAATAAAAAAGAAACATAATATCTTAACTTACTATAACTATGCATAGTACTGATCAGACACTTTCTTATCTTGCAACCTCCAGGCTGGATTCTTCTTCCCTCCCTCTCTTATTTAAAAGTCAGTGCCATGAGAGGGAAAGCCTTCAGAACACACCTTGACCAATGCAGAAGGTCCCAATGCAGCAGGATCCTCAAGAGGAGAAGAATTGTGCCCTGAGAGGCCAATTCCACAAAGATCCAGCCCAGGAAATCCATCTCAAAGGGGCTCACATAGGAATCAATGCCAAAGTTGTGGGTCAGGTCATATTTGATCTGGTTATAGCAGAGTTCTATCAGTCCTTGACCCAAGCAAAATTGAGGGAAAATAGTGAAGACCCACTTGAGGACATCATAGATGTTCTGTAAATTCTGCAGAGAGAGAGAGAAATAAACAATCAAATTAAAAGCTATTCCTCTTTTTATAACATATCCATAACTTATTTTTCTCCTTTATTGGAGCTGTGTCCCAGCTTTCCCTATCCCAATTCCTCAAGGGCATCCTCAGACAGCCATCAAACTAAAGAAGCTTACTCTTCAAATTTCAGATACAATGGTATTTGCCTTGCTCTCCTTTACCTGCTTGGGACCCATGACCCCTTTCTTTCTTTTCTCTCCTTTAAAAATGGAATGTCTATCATGTGGCTATCTCACCATTGCATTTGGAAGCACATGACTTATTTGGTTTCAAGGGCTCACAGTTAGAGAAAAAATTGCCTCAGGATGAAATATAACTTTCCGTTTCACTCATACCTGATTCAGATGGTATTTACAAATGAGACTCTGGACTTTAGATTTTAGAGTGGATGCTGGAATGAGTTAAGACTTCGGGGTTGGTGAGATGGAATGAATGTATTTTGCATGTGACAAAGATGTGAACTTTGGGAGCGCAAGAGCAGAATGTTATGGATTAAATATCTGTGCTCCTTTCAAATTCCTATTTTGAGAACATTGCCGCCACTGTCACTCAATGTGTGAGTGACAGTGTTAGAAGTGGGGCCTTTGAGAGGTACTTAGGTATAGATCAGGTTATAAGGGTAGATCTCTCAAAATGGAATTCATACTCTATGAGAAGAGGAAGAGACACCAATGCTCTCTCTCCTCATCCTTTAAGGACACAATAAGAAGGTAGCCATCTACAAGTCAATTACAGGGTTCCAATGAAGAACCAAATCTAAAGTCACCTTGATCTTGGACTTCTTAGTATCTAGAACTGTGAGAAATACATGTTTACTGTTTAAGCTGTGTTTTTTGTTATAGCAATACAAGCAAACTAAGACACATGGGTAATACTGGTACTCACAAAATAACATGAATGCTGCAAGGAGTTGGAAATATCAGGAACTATGACTGTGAACATTTAAATAATATGCAAAGTGCCTAGTTAATTCTTAGCACACAATAAACATTTTATATATATATGTCATCATCATTAAACACAAAATTGAGTGGTGCCACAAGAATATGAATAAGGAAAGAGGTCAAAACGATCCCAGAGAAAACAAATCAAATAAGATAGGCTGTATACCTGAACACAATTTTAATATAGAATATATCTTAAAATTTTTTAAATTATTTTATTTGTTGTAATTGTACATGATAGTAGAATGCATTTATACATTTTGACAGATCATACATAAATAAAGTATAATCTCTCATTTTTCTGATTATACATATTGTAGGATCACATCAGTCATGCAGTCTACTCTATCATACACTCTGTTCTCATCATTAACTGGTAAACATTAATTTTACTTTTAAATGAGATTAAAGTTGTTATATTGTTAAATCAATTGTCCACTAAATGCTTTTGGCAAATTGTCATATGCTTTCAGCTTCATTTCACTTTATCACATTTCATTCTCTCAATAAATATACAAGATACCAAAAATTAAACTCAGTTATCAATGAAGGAACAGTCTCAAGAGGTGATTAATATACACAAGCCACACTGATTAGGGCCCAGAATTGATCCTGACCTTTCTAATCCAAAGAACAAGGTCTTTACACTAAGGAGCATAGCCTTTGGAGAAAATTCACCAAAATGCTGGTCTGTTCAGTTGACCTTTAGACTCAGTAAAGCTACCAGAAAGTATTTAACCCAGAAAGACCACATTAACTGGAACTACCAAAGCCCTGCAAAATTAGCCCTGAAGAATTAGACTTGTATTCCGCAGTCCTTCTCTCCTTGATCTAAATATGAATGATCTTATTTTATAAGGTAGGGAAAAATCATCACAATGTGTACATAAAATACATAATATGTCATATAATAAGTATTAAAAATAAACTTACATAACTGTCAATGTATATTTTATACTAAATAATGTACAGTTTTCCCCTTATAATGAAAACTTAACACTTGGCTAGACTAAGTGTAGCCTTAAATAATGTGGTTTTGGGGCTATAGCAAATTTAATAACAACTTTTTAAGGCATTTATTATCATACTATGATTTATTGCCTCTTGCATATAGACATGAAGAAAGTACAAAAGCTTCATTTAATTCTCCCTTAGATTTTCTTGACTGTCACTAGTTATAAATTTTGATCAGTCCTAAAGGACCTTATTAATTCCACTTTTCATAAAACCATATCCCTGGATCAATTAGTATACCACATGAAAGAATTTTATATTATTAGTGTTAGTATAGGAACAGAATAGTGTAGCTTTTAACTCAGGAATTGGTAGGTAATTAAGGAAATGACATACTAATGGTGATGACTTTATATCTCATTTTAAGGAATTCACAATTGTCTCCATACAAGTGTGAACAAAGAAGTATGAACACTGAGTTAACAAAGAGTCCACACATATGAGGGGGATGTATCTGTAAAAATTCATGGACTAAGAATCCACAGTGTTCCATTTAGGATACCTAGCAATTGATCACATGGCCAGTATACCCAGAAACAAACAGCAAGCACATTATTTTGAACTCCATCAACATCTTCCTGGCCCCAAAAGGAATCCTCACCAGTAGGAGACAGATATTTTAAACCTCCTTGCACTAGAAACTATAAACCTTGCATCATTTTATCAACTATGAATTGATAACAATGCAAAAATGTCACATTAACACTACAGTTTATATGCACGGTGGTTAATAAGATATTATGGTTTTGATATGAGATATCCCCCCAAAGCTCCTGGGTTAATACAACAGTGTTGGAAGGTGAAATATTGGGTTATGAGAGCTGTAACCTAATCAGTCCATTCTAGTTTGGATAAGCTAATTGGATGTTAACTATAGGGCAATGCTGGAGGAGGTGGGCCACTGGGGGGATACTCTGAAAGGATTTATTTTCCCTACTGGCCCTTCCCCTTTCTGTCTTTGCTTCCTGGCTGCCAAGAACATAACATTGCCCCTCTACCATGTCCTTCTACCATGATGATCTGCCTTACCTTAGCCCCAGAGCAATGGAATCACCTACCCATGGACTAAATCTCTGAAAACTAAACTCAAAATAAACTTTTCCTCCTCTCAGTTCTTGTCAGGTATTTTTTCAAAGCAACAAAAAACTGACCAACACATATGGGTTATACTATCCCTAAGACTGACCTGAGAATCCAGTTGCTTTTCTTGGTTTCTTTCATTAAATCTCTAAGCACATATTGCTCTATAACTTACAAATGAATACTTTTATTAGAAATGAATATTTGAATTATGCTAAGTTTTTAAAGGAGACAATATTGAAATAAAGAGCAAAGTCAAAGACATAAGAATATGAAGTAAAACTGCTCTTATTTGTTACCAATTGATTTAAACCATTTTTTCTGAAAAAATAATACGTATTAATGATTAATTTTTTTCAGCTAAGCAATGATGTTTATAATTGGAGGTAACAATGTGTTTCTACCTGCAATGCTGTTAGATTCTCATGGATGGAAATGTCCCTGGTTAGTTTCCTCTGTTACTTTCTCCACTAGAATTGACCTGAATTCTGAGTTTCTCACCATTGGGATTATTTATGTTGGGTCTGATTTCTTTTTCACCATAGTTCCAGTATCCTTGATGACATGTGTCATATTAGAGATTGATGGAGGTGGAGGGAAATTGTATTCTGCTTCTGCTGATTTCAATATTCTCCTCAAGCTAAAGCCAATTAATTGTTCTGCAAGCTTTCTGTTTAAAGGCTAGACATATTAACACAGATTACTGTCAAACCAGATCTGTAAAAATCACTGAAATAGATCATTCCCCTCATTGAATGCGTAATGGATATTTACATACTTCACTGCTTCTGCACAAACATGAGGCACAATAATAAAAAATAATATTGGCCATCATTCAAGAGTCTGCTAAGCCTGATCCAGTCATGAGGAGTGAATCTGTCTGATCAGGTAGGCATCAATCCCTGTCTTATTGGGAATGAGACCGGCAGCACTTCCTCCAACTGGGAGCTCTGCACATTTCCCATGTGATTTCCTCAACCCAAGCAATAGTCAAACCCTGGGAACAATTGAGAAATCAAAGCACATGGGAACAGCAGGAAGCCAGAAGGGAACAGTGTGATCAGAGATGAGAAAAGAGTGCAGGAATGAAATGGGTTAAAATATAGGGTCAAAATGTAGTGTAGGATCTGAAATTTATTCCCATTGGTCACACATGGACTGACAGATGGCCTGAAGCAGAGGCCAAGAGTGAGGAGAGATGGGATAGAAGCAGAATGGCAAAGAACAACTGGAGTGTGCCTACAGAAAGGATTCAGCTTGACCTAGATGCCTGTTTGGATGGTACCCTAAAAGTTCCTTCTTAATTGGATTGGCCTAATGAAGAGAAGCATGCCCCTATTACTTAGGTGAATTACTAAGTTTTTTTTTTTTCCTTTAGTAAAACTAAATTAGTTCTAGGGGCTGCAGGGGAGAAGGCAGAATCCCTCCAGATGTGTTGTGATCTGAAAGTGTGCTCAATTGCTGTGGCCCATTCTACACTGTGGTGTCCGACTACTGCCATGACAGCACTGGGACACAGCACTTTATCTTTGTATTCACTCATCCATCATTACTCAGTAATTCACCATCGAACCATCTCTGAGAAAGATGCTAGGTATGCAGCAGTGACCCTCTTCATACATCTGCCTTGGCTCTTGGAGCAGTAGCAACTGTGCATTTTTTGTTCAATTATCACCAAGCCCAGGGCATGACTCATATAATGCTATGGATGAATTTTTAAATTAGAATGCATTTCTTTTTCTGGAGTTTAAAAGCAATGGATACTAGCACATTTCCATTGAATTGCAGTAGGAAAAACAACAAAAGATGCATGCATCCCCATTCTCCTGTCACTCATGCCTTTAGAAACAGCGTATTGACACTAACTCACCTGGGCTTTGGAGATGATGGCCAAGATTCGGGGCATGGTGGTCATCAGCATGGTGCATAAGCCAAAGATAAAGTTCAGTGAGATGTAGGAGATGAAAGCCACATCTGAACTGGAGAAGACTCTGGACATCAGATACATCCATGGAAGTGTTGCATATCTGAAAAACGAAGTGGAAATTTACATTTATTCTCCTATGTTTATTTTTATAATGACTGAATTATGGATGCAATTCCATTGGCCCAGTAATGATTTTATACACATAGTTAACAAAAACACACTTCATTTAATACATCTCATGGTCTCCAAAAGACAAAATGCTCTTCCTAAGGCTTCTGAGGACCCTGAATATAATGGAAAGAGCACTTCATGGGTTGGTTAGGGGCCAGGACCCTTCACTTTGGGACCTGGGGTGAGTCAGTTGACATCCCCCACCATCTCATCCCCCAATGGGATACTCCTTTGTTCTGTGTCTCATCATTAAACTAGAAATAATGCTTATTTGTTACAGTGAGAATTGAAAGATAACCAGAATATGAAAAGCCATAGTGCTCTACCTAAAAATACGGCATAAAGATAAAAATTAAAAGTTTCAATTACAGAGTGCAGTGCATGGTAGGCACTATGCTGTCACTTCCACAGTGTCCTCTAGTCCTCCACACACACCCCAATAATGTGAAAGGTGGCACTCTGAACCTCTTCTTCCAGGTGGAGCAACCAAGAGTTGACACCTTGATCAAACTTCCAGAGCTGATGATACATGAGTCTGGCATGGGATTCATTTCTGAATGCACCAAAACTGAGTAGGAAGGGACACTGCTAAATACTGAGCCCTGGAAGCAGTCCCTGTGAGCTTCTACTGATATCTAGATCTAAAAATCCACCCATGCCCCTAAAATGAAACCTCATTTTCTTCTTTTTCTTTTTTTTCACCCATAATCTTAAAGCTGGGTTTCATTCATGGCCAGCTTCCTTCATTTTCCTTCTGTTGCAGCAAAATGGTGTCACTGTGATGCACCCTATATTAAAGGAAACTGGCACTTTGAATGATAACTCCAAATATCAGCAGAGAAGCTACTTGTTTTAAATCACAGCCTTTCCCACAAGATTCATACATACATCCAGAGTCCCTGTGTGTTCTCTGTACACTAAAGGTAAATACATCGCTGTTTTCTTATAGGGACTGTTTAACCTGAAATACTTCATTGCCTTTAAATGTCTAAGTTTTTCTTAATGTGTTATCTAGTGAGACTGAAATGATGTGAGATGCTAGGGCTTCAAGATAGCTATTATTTTATTTATACTTCCCTTTTCAAAAGAAATTTGTGATACTGGAATGTATTCCTGGGTTAAAAAATATATTCTCATATTTTGGAAAATGTTTGGAATATTATATACAAAACCATATGGTATCTCAGAAACTTCATTCAATAGCAGTCTGCATCCTAATTATTTGAGCACATGATGGAGATGAGTCATAAAACAATTGTTCTAAAATAGTTGCTGTATAAAATAATTAAGTTAAATCAAAATAACTACCAAAGAGATAAACTGTTACTTCTCATTTCTTCAAATTTTCAAAACCTCTGTCTGAAAAAAAGTACTACAGAGAAGAATCAACCCCTGCCCCGACTCAAATACACCAGATACTCACTCTTTCTCCTTTATTGTCTCTTCTGGGGCAAAAATTAAGTGCTACCCTCTGTTATCTGACTTCGTTGAGAAGCACATAAAATCACAGTATTGAGAGTTTTTTTGCAACTGATATATAAGCAATAGAAGCATGTGAGTCAAATTTGGGGGTAGCTTTAATTGCCATAAAATTTGTTCTGGGAGTGAACAAAAAAAATTGTCCTAACTTAAAACTACTGGTTCAAACTCTATATTATAGAACAACATGTAACAGATTGCTTTTCTTTTCCACATGACAGACTTTTTAATGACCGAAAATAACCATTTTGGTCCGCATATGCCTCCACTACAAAAGACCAGATCTCCCTTTGTTCCTTGTAAAACATGATATCCAGCCAGCACTCTCTGTTCAATTTGGCAATGTGGGGTTTAGGGGAATTGGGGAAAGAGGCTCTGCACTGAGCATCTAATGTGGTCAGCATGTCACAAAGCACAGCAGGATCACCACCCTCTTTGATCAGCATCTCTACATTGGAGGATGGAATCTAAGAATGCCTCCCTCCAATCTACTGGAGGGATTAATCCTCGCCCGGAAGCTAGACCCCGCTCTGCTGGAGATGGCTCAGAATCTGCACTTTGTTATTGTTACATAAGGTTTCCATACTGGGTTATGTCGTTTAAATATTTGACAAGTAGATCAAAGCATCGTCTAAGGAAAGAGAATAAGAGACAAAGACATGGTCTAAATGATGCCACCAGGGAGCTCCTATCGCTACATTAATGAGCAGCCTTTGAGTGTGGTTTTTAACCAGTGATAATTCCACCACATCACTTTTTTTAAAAACTACATTTTCATTAGTTACCTTTTGAATACTCGGTTGAAATTAACATATTTGCAGGTCCCTTGTCTTTTGCATTTTTTAAGAAAAAAATCAAATTGACTATAGAGCATAATTTATTTTGGGGGGGAACCCTACTTTGGCTTTTCATATGACATGACATTTTATTAAAATATAATGTATCATTTTAAGGATTTTAGAATTTGCTAGAGAATGGTGTACTGCTGAGTAGCTTTCTCGAATATATGGCAGGTATCACATTCACCCTTTGAAAACTGACCCATTCCTTACACTGTGTGAATTTCCCAAGATACCAAACAGGATTCAATGCCTTTATCTTCATAATCATTCAGCACTAAACACTCCCCAAATGTGTTCTGGGGTTTCAATTTTTTTATACAAGCTAGACTGTCTTTTCTTTCAGAGAATTTTACTTATTATTTTCCTCTTTTTGATAAATCTCCCCACCCCAACCATAGTTTATCAATTTTTACTTGAAAGAGAAAGAAAAACATTATGACTGAGCATTTGTGTTTTGTTCTGTTCATTCATTCCAGCCCTTATTTTCTCAGATTCCAATTCATTGCATGGCCCTGCCTCATGCCTGAATGTGTTCTTAGGTACCAGCTTGTTCTGGGACCCAGTCTTCCTGGAGATTGTTCGGGTCTTCTGGTACCTACAGGTCCTTGTGGGAACAAGAGTAAGTCACCTCTGCCCTCCTCACCCAGAGATGACCAGGGCGCACAGGAGATGTAGCTCTCTAGACTGAGGCTATCTCTGCTCCTTCACCCATAGTGGTGGGTCACTGGTTTCAGAGTTTCACATTGGCATAGCTGTGCTCCAGTGAGAAATAATGACCTTTAGAATTTGAGTTAGTCCATGACTAGATGTTACCCTGTGAACTCCCTTTTTATTGGAAGTTAGTCCAGATGGCAAACACAGTCTGACTTATCTTTTGCATCTTCTTAGTCCTGCAAACCCAAGAATTCTCAACATTAAGCTTGTAATAGAAATTGTTTACCAACAGATCTGTGAGTCTCTAGAACTTCTTTCAAAAATGTAGTTCTATATATAGGGAGAAATTCTAACTTGGTGCAGATTCCAAACTTCCTAAAGGAGTTAATCAAATTGACAGTTAGTAAAAATTTTCTTTAAACCTGCTTATGAGCTTCTAAATATTTGACTTTATCTTAATTTTTTAAATCTGCTTCTCTAAAATTCAAAAATAATTTTATAGCGAAGTCTATTTTACTAACACTATAAGAAGACACAATGACTTATCTACTCGATGGGACCAATAAACTGAAAATCAGACCATATACACATATAGTTCTTTATATATGAGCTCATAAATTTTAAATTGAATAAAAAGAAGTCTACTATAAGCATGTTTTATGGAAGAGGGCATAGTATCTCCAAAAGAGTAAAATAATTTCAAGAGTAACAAAAATAGCTAAAATTAATTTAATTAGACTCTGTAACACTCAGTATCCATACTATCTTCAGGAACTATCCATTTAATCTTTACAGCAACAAAATTTGAGTTTTATAGGGACGTACTGAGGCTTAGAGAAAAGAATTAATATTTCCAAGGCCACAGTATTAGAGAGTGTCAATATCAATATTTCTATTATAATTTCTCAGTCCTCCCACATATCTTCTACTTACTCATCCATCAATTCATTCATCGATCCATTCATCTGATAATGATGCATACTTCTTCAAATAAAACTCTATCACCTAATTAGATGTTCTAAAAAATCCTGAATCACTGATAGAAGACGTAAAAATCATTTTAGTTGTAATCTTAGGCTTAAATTAAAGCTGAATGTTTTGTTTCAAAATAGCCTTGAATTTACAATAAAGTAAGTACATTAATTATTTCCCTACAAGACAGTATCTCTTACATACCTAGCCTGTAAGTAAGTACCCACGCTGGCCACATAATATACATATTTCTGATCACAGATAGGCATAATTTGGGGTCCACTAGTAAAGATCCTGATTAGTTTCTACTTGAGAGATTTGTAAAATGACTTTCTATTTGTGCTATTTTTCCTCTAAGAACAAAGTCCGAAGTCAGGCAAAACGTTTCCTAACTACTAACATTACGGGAGAGGGAAATATATGCCAGACAGGGCTCCACAAGAGAATCTCCTCAAATGCAGTTTCAGAGCTAACTGGATTATGTATTTGAGACCACGATTAATGTCAAAGTGAGAATAACAGAGAATCCATTTCCCACCGCACAAGTTTGTCAAACAGCTTGAGGGCCTTTCTGAGACAGGGCCAATGCCATCTTCATTATGACCGTGTCACCCTTCCTCCCTCCACGGGGCATTCATCATCTTGCTCAAGCTTGTTTGTTCAGTGTCCCTTTGTAGAAGCAACATAATTGCTCGGGAGGAGAGAAAATCATGAAACCAACAGCAGGTTCAAAGCCATCCTGAGGGTTTTCTCTTTCAGAAAATAAACCATAATTTTGCAGCAGTGTTTCTCATCACATACCCGAAAAGTGCCAGCAGGAGGGCTGTGGCCGCCAAGTTCTCACGGAAAGTAAAAGCTGTTAACTGGAAGGCGACAATAATGGCGACACACAGGCAGACGGAAACCAAGTAAAAGAGCTGAGAAAAGAAAAAAGTAAAAAGGGGGACGTGCTGCATCAGATGGTCATGTTGTATATATCATGATCTACTTATCTCGAATGTTCCTGTTAACTTCTGCTTAAACATAGCTCCTATTTCACACATTACAAGACTTACAGTACAATTTGTCCTGGAGAGTCAATGAGAGTCACTGCTATGGGCTGAGTTATGTCCACCCCAGAATTCAGCTGTTGAACACCCAGGACTTCTGAATGTGACTGAATTCAGAGACAGGGCCTTCAAAGAAGTGATTGTGTTCACATATGAAGCCTGGTCCTGTGAGTGCCCTTATAAGAAGTGGAAATCAGCACACAGATACACAGAGGGGTGAACCCATGAGGACCCAAGAAGACACCATCTACAAGTCAAGGACAGAGGCCTTAGAGAAACCAACCCTGCTTGGTTCAGACTTCGAGACTCCAGGATTGTGAAAAGATAGATTTCTGCTAAGTTCCCAGTTCGTGGTATTTTGGAGGATGGCAGCCCTAGCAGCCTGATAGAGTCAGTTCTACCCACCTCCTTTTGGAAAGATCAAGGAATCCAGCCACTCTCCAAGAAGCATGGCTCCACCCACATGTGGAACAAAGGGCAGACAGTTTGCCCTTCCCTCCACCCCAGCCTTCCTGTGAGGTACTCCCACAGGACAATAGCCAGGGTGCTTCTGGGGGTTCTTAATACCCAGGACTTATGCTTTGGAGACCTCTGGCTGTAGAGCTCTTCTCATTGTCACCCATGTGGCTAATCCCCACTTACATTTCAGATCTCAGCTTAAATTTTACTTCACCCTTTGACCTCCAAATTTAAAGTTATCCTCCTCCTGTTGCCTTATTTCATTTTCTCAATTAATCTAGCAATGAGCCCCTTATATCTGGTTCATTTATTTAATGCTTTTCTCCTTCTTCCCATTAGACTATAAGCTCTATGAGAGGAGACATATTCTCTAAATTATTCGTGGCTTTAGGACCAACAGTTATGTCCACTTGAGTGACTAAAAGAGCCCACCATAGCCTGAGTGGCTGATAAATAACAGAAATGTACTGCTCACAGTTCTTCAAGCTGGGAAGTTCAAATTCATGGCATCAGCAGATTTGTTTTCTGGTGAGGGTTCAACCCCTTCGTGCTTCCTAAATGG
>JAJEJO010004223.1:0-10789 GCA_020662805.1 Glaucomys volans
CTAATTACTTTTAATTATAGTTAAATGTGAAAGGGAATATTTGTAATTTGTTTAACAGTAACAAATAGAACAGAGGCATTGATATAAAAATTTTGGTTCTAAAGAAATGTAAAATTTATAACATTTTCATATATACATAGTTTTGTTATTAAGATCTTATATACCTGTGCAACTGATTTAATCTGTACTGAATGAACAGAGTTTCTAACCCTATGTCTATTCTAAGTGAAAAGAGTCAAATATACTTGATCAACAGTGATTCATCTTATGTAATCAAGTAGTTTAACTGACCACTTTTAAATTTCTTCAGTATTTCTTTTCAGAATAATGAAACAAAAACCAGTTCAATTTGTTAGTCTGCTTATCAATGTGATTATTCAATTATTCAAGCAATATGTAATAAAGAGAAAATTTATGTTTTTCCAATTACTATGGAATTCATTTAATAAAATTAAAATGTATTCTCAATTTTCTGATGCTACAATTCTGGTTTGGTTTTATTTAGTTTTTTCACTTTAAACATAGATTTTTATCTTTTGTTGTTAAGTAATTTATTATGGTGCTATACTAATGACAAGTGTATTGAGAATCTCTAATTATGTGACATTAATTACGTATATTGAAACAACTGCAGTAATCGTGAGAGCTCACTTAAGCTAATAAAATAGGGTGAGGCCACTAGTATCCACTTGCTAAGAAGACTATAATAAAGATGCTTAAGAAATATAATTTATTATCCCATTATTTAGGTATTGGCATAATGCTTATGATATCCATGAAGAAGATTAAATTCAAGGCTGAGATATATTTTCTCCCATGTATTATGTGAATAAACAGTTACAGTATTTACCAAAGAATAGAGAGCAACAAAGATAATTTTAACTTATGCTGCATTTAATGGCTCTCCCAGGGTTAGAGAGCTTAAGTAATAATATTCTGCCTCTGTCAGGAGACTCTTTTCTTTCCTCATGTGTAACATAAAAATGAACTTCTTAATATACCTAATGGTTCTTAATATGTTCCATTAAAAAAAGCACCCATGGGAAAATGTGTAAGACTATCAGAACTACATTTTCTCTAACCAAGATAATATTGCTTAAGAGGGTGTAACAATCAAAAAAGTGAATAAAATCTCAACAAAACAGTCACTTGATAAGTGAAATGTTCAATCATTAACCTTTCAATAATCATTGAGGAATGTTTTATTTCTACTAAAATTACTTTTAAATAAAAGTTTAAATAAAGCAACTGAGAGTAAATGACTATTTTGAAGTACCTCAAAGTTTTTTTATTTGTCTTCATTAAACTACACACAACATTAACATGTACTAGATTTAAAGCACTATTATAAACATGGAAAAGCAAGCAACCAATCCAGAGAAGATATTATCAAAATACATAAGTGACAAATGACTCATATGCGGTATTTACATACATAACATCTTCAGCAATGCAAGAGAAAAGACAAAAAAAATTAAGAGAAAAATAACAAAAGACAAGGAATTTAACAAAAAAAGATGTTCAATTTTTTTAGCAAATATCGAAAAACCCTTCAAACTTATTAGTCATCAGAGCAATGTAAATTGAAACCATACCATGTACCTATCAAAATATGAGGCAGAAAAAGACAAAAGTATATTTTAGTGATGAGGTGGAGCAACTGGAATTTTCATACATTTCAGAGAGGAAGCTACATTGGTCAGCTTCTTAAGACAAACTTTTGACACACTCTATCAGACCTAAATATACATATTGTCAATGCCCCCTACATAGCTATATGGTCCCATATTAAAAAGTATGCACTCAACTGGACAGGGTGGTCCATGCCTGTAATTCCAGCAATGCAGGAGGCTGAGGCACGAGAATTAGAAGTTCAAGGCTAGCTGGAAACTTAGGGAGGCCTGTCTCAAAATAAAATACAAAAGGCTGGATATGTAGCTCAGTAGTAGAGGACCCCTGTGTTCAATTCCCATTCCCAGGAGTACTAAAACAAAACAAAACAAACAAACAAAAAGCCAAAAAAAAAAGAAAGAAAAGAAACTGACTTCAAATGTTCAAAGCAAAAATATTGAAAGCAACTTAAATGCCAACAATTATTTAATGTATGAATAAATGAAGATATTCATACAATGATATTGCAAAGAGCATTGAAAAAGCACACACTAGTGATCAAAGTAAGAACCTGAATAAATCTCACAAACATGATGTAAAGAACAGGAAAGTAAAAGTTAAGAGCACCTGCTATCTAATGCCATTTATACAAAGGGATAAACCCCCTTAAGAGGGACAGTTGGAGTGATGGTTTACTCTCTGGTGGTAGTATCTTGCAGGGAGTGTGAAGGAGACTTCTGGGGTGCTGATTATAGGTTATTTCTTGATATGAGTAATGGTTTCATGAGTGTGTTTACTTTAAATATTTGCTGAGCAGTGTACCCATTTGGTCAAGACCTCTGGCCACCATACCCCTTGACAACTACTTATTTCTGCTCTGTTTTCATAGTTTTTCCTGGCTCAGAATCTCATATAAATAGAATCACAAGAGTATTCAGGTTTTCAAGTCTGGATTTTTACCTAGGTTATCATAGGGCATTTAAGATTTGTTCCTGTCCTTTCATATATCATCAATTTGTTCATTTTTATTAATGATTAATATTCTCATTTTATCGCTACACCTCAGTTTGTCTCCCCATCAACTGAAGTGCATTTCGTTTGGAGGTAATTATTAAAAAAAAAGATGCTATAAATAATTGCATTAAAAGACTTTTGTGAAGATATTAATTTATTTTGATTGATTATACTGCCATTGAAATTGTTGGACTCTATGTAAGTATGATTTTAAACTTTAAAAAAAAAAAAAAAACCTCAAGTATTTTCCACAGTTCTGTGCTATTTGCATTCCCAGCAGAGACATAAGTGCATTTCAGTTGCTCGGCATCATTTTCAACAGTGCGTGAGATTTTGTTGTTACTACTAAAGTCCTTTCAATAAGTCTGTGGTGGTATCTTTTAGGGATATTAATTTGCATTTTCCTAGTGATAAATTATATTGCAAGTCTTTTCATATGCTGCTACTTTAGATTGAAATATTTATACTTGTGTTTTGAGACCATATTCTATGGCAGATTTAATTTTTTAAAAATGTTCCTCAAACAATATCTTTTTCTATTTATTATTATTTTCTTTTAAGGGTGGTGCTTTTGGTGTCATATCCAAGTATGACTTCTAATTCATACATTATTATTTAATCTCAAGGAAGAAGATGTAATGTATGTACAGAATCAGTTTATTAATTCCTACGTATTCAGGAATTATAACAGTGCAAAAGTAAGAATAAATAAGACACTTAGTGATTCTACATTAATTGAAAATATAAAGAGCAAAAAAACCATCACAGAGAGAGGGTGGAGTGGCTACTACAGCTGATACTAAGTACTAAGGGACGTGAAACTGACACTCAGGGAAGTTTTTTATGATACCCTGTCTAATCACAAAATAGAATCTAAATTACAGTTATATCCAACAAATATTCACAGAGAACTAGTAAAAAGGAAGAGGAATGACTTTGAATCAATAATTTTATATCAAGTCAAATTGTTATTCAAATGTGAAGAGATGAAAAACAAATATGCTAAAACATTCATTGCCTCAAAAAAATTTTTTTTTGATAACAATTATTTAATATCACACCCCACATAATGCTGAAAGAGAGAAAATAAATTGAGTGAAATCCCTTTTTAAAATTGAATTGATTTCATTTAAAAATGTACAGAAATTTTTAAAAAATACAATGGTACTATATTTTCATAGTAATCATAATAAAAATTTTGGATAGTGTCATGTTGGTTAAGGGAAAGAGACAAGGGCATGGTATTTCAAAGTTATTATTTTGTTATATAAAATATATGGGAAATAGTTATAAAGTACAAAGGCATTTAAGAGAAAAATTGAAAAAAATGGAATAGATTATCATGACAAACATGTTTATGAATATATAAAAATTAATTGCAAAAGAGGACATAATGTATCAATACTTTTTTTTACAGTATTTGGCTTTTTAAAATTTATTTATTTTGATTCATTGTACACAAATGGAGTACAGCTATTATTTCTCTGGTTGTACAGAAAGTAGAGTCACACCATCTGTGAACTCATACATGTACACAGGAAAATGATGTCTGTCTCATTCTGTTATTATTATTACCCTCCCATCCTGACCCCACCCCTTCCTTCCCTTTATGCAATCTATCCTTCCTCCATTCTTGCCTCCCTTCCACCCCGCATTATGCATCATCATTCATTTATCAGAGAAATCATTCAGCCTTTGGATTTTGGGGATTGGCTAATCTCACTTAGCATGACAGTCTCCAACATCATCCATTTACCTGCAAATGCCATAATTTTGTTCTTCTTTATGGCTGAGTAATATTCCATTGTGTATATATAACACAGTTTCTTTAGCCATTCATCTATTGAAGGGCATCTAGGTTGGTTCCACAATCTAGCTATTGTGAATTGAGTAGCTCTGAACATTGATGTGGCTGCATCACTGTAGTAATCTGACTTTGAGTCCTTTGGGTATAGGCCAAGGAGTGGGATAGCTGGGTCAAATGGTGGATCCATTCCAAGTTTTCTAAGGAATCTCCACACTGCTTTCCAGAGTGGCTGCACCAACTTGCAATCCCACCAGCAATGTGAGTATACCCTTTTCACCACAGCCTTGCCAACACCTGTTGTTGCCTGTGTTCTTAATAAAAGACATTCTAATTGGGGTAAGATGAAATCTTAAGGTGGTTTTGATTTGCATTTCTCTTATAATTTATAACTCAAAAAATGCTGAACATTTTTTCATAAATTTGTTGATTGCTTGTAGATCTTCTTCTGTACAGTGTCTGTTCATTTCCTTGGCTCATTTATTAATCTGTCAATACTTCTAATGGATTCATGCTTCTCCATTTAAAAAAGTTTTCCATTGAAGTTTTAGAAATGAAAATGTGTAGTTTTTCAAGAAAACTAAAAGCACACAAAGTATAAATGTGCAAATAAGAAAATTAGTTAAGAAAACTAAAAAACAAAACAAATTGATATTAAAAATTTTATCATGTAATTATGTTGATACTAGACAAAGGAGACTTGAAAAATAATCATTATGTCCATCAGTTCATAATGATAAGTTCAATTACCTCAGAATACAAACCAATTTTTAATCCTGTGAACACAAACGCACTACTGTAAATAGACATGTACAAAAAAATTAAGTATATTTAATGGTGTGGTGAGAATTCAATATACTTAGCATGAATATAGATAGCTATATCACACACATTTTACAAAATGCATAAAAATGCATATGAAAAATTATATTTAATAGGTTTTGTATAACAATTTAGAAACATATTCATCAAAAGCATATTTCCTTAGCAAAACTGCTCAAATTCTAAGACACAGCCTTAACAAAGTTTTAAAAACTACAAATCTTACCAACATGTTATCTGACTGATCTTCACTTGCTTGAATTCAATAATAAAATGATAATAACACTACATTTATGTTTTTTGAAAATGATTATGAATGTACAAATTGAAGAAGATGAAAATAATAGAAATTTTCAAAATACCTAGAATGCATTGATACCACCACATAAATACCTAATAAATAAATGAGCTTGTGGATTTTAAATATCTTCTAATTTTTTTATAAAAGAAAATAAAGATACTTCATTAGTAAATAATGAATTGAAAGTTAAGAACAATGAATGAAGTCTAATATATGAGAAGGTGCAAACAACAGCAAGCAATATGAGATCTTAAAATACATAGGAAACAGCTGGGCATGTGGTACACATCTGTAATCACCCTGACTCAGGAGAGTGAGGCAAGAGAGAAACAAGTTTTAGGTGGTCCTGGATGACTTAGGGAGACCCTGTCTCAAAATTAAAAATAAATAGGACTAAAGATGTAGCTCACTGGTAAAGCACCCCTGGGTTCAATCCCCACTATGGGGAGGGGAGGACACAGAAACAATAAGACAAGAAAAAATAATTAAGAAAACAGACATGCTGTGTGTAAGATTGAATTCCTAAAAGAGAAGACACATGATATTCTGAAGGAATATAAAGATATACTCTCAAAATTAACAGATAATATGAAAATATTGTCTGTTAAGTATTTAGAAATAAAAGAAAAACTCAAATACCAGGAAAAATTATATAAAAATTGAACCAAGAAATAGAATCGTCATCATAGTCTAATGAGGTTTAAGAACTTATGTTAATCTTCCAATGTAAAAATTCATGTGAATGTGACTTTGCACAAAAACTTACAAATTTCAAGGAATAGCTCACCATATTCCTTTCTCTTCTTTTTATTACCTCTAAGATAGATAGACATGGCAGTGATTTTTCCCTTTTATTTCCTAGTGTAAGAAGTTTAAAGTATAAATTGCCCTCTAAATGCTGTCTGTTCCCCAAATTTTGATGTAGTGTGTTTTTATTTTTGTTATGTTCAAGACTTATTGAAAAATCTCCTTTTTAATGTAATCTATAGTTAATTTCGAATATTTTACTAATTTCTAAGTGCATCACACCTGTTATTACCAGTATTTAATCTAATGGTGTCAGAGAGTATGCTCTGTTTAATTTTATCTTTTTCAATCTTAAGACAATTTATGTCTGGGTAGCACAAAGTGATCTTAACTGAACAACATGTATTTGCAAAAACTTTTTTCTGTTTTGTTTAGTGTTCAATACATATAAATGGTGTGTAGCCATTGATAGCATTATTACACATCCCTTTACTGATTGTTGATTTATAACTTCCTAAGAGAAATTAAGATCTATGACTTTTGAAGATTTTGTTTAATGTGTTTAGAAGTACTGTTAAGAGTTCATATGCATTCAGGATCACTTTGTGTTCCTAATGAATTAACTATTTATCAAGTTAGGCTAAAATTTGTCAGATAGTACACTTATTTGATAGTCATATTGCTGATCCAGCTTTTTTATTTTGCTTTCTAGCTTTATCTTTTTCTATCCATTGCATTAGAGTTGATTTCACATTTTAGGTAATTTAATATAATTACTAAATATAGTTACATTAAAAATTGTAATTTATCTATTCATTATTATTTGCCTATTTTTTTTCCTCCTGTATTCCTTTTTTACTAATTTTTTAAAAGATCTTATTTTGTTTTGCTTTTGCAATGTTGGGGAGTGAACTCAGGGCCTTCTGTGTGCTGGGTAACCACTGTAACACTAAGCTACACCCCAAGTTCTGCTTTTTTTAAGGTACACACACACAGACAGGCACACACACACACTTATTGAGAGTTCCATTTTCATGTATCTATTATTTTACTTTTTATTATAATTTAAATTGTGAATTAAATATTTATTTTCACATGATGTGATGCTTTGTGTTATCAGATTTAATGGAAATATAATAAAAGAGCTGTGCCACTACACAATTCTATTAATCTGCTCCCTTTACACTCATCCTAGTTTTCTATAATCAATACATCTACTTGGTCTAAACCCCACATTACAATGTTACAGATTTTCTTTTAAAGGGACACATGTATCTTAGGGAAATTAAGATGAAGATTTGTATTTATCCACATATTTTCCACTTCTAATTCTTCATTTCTTCCTAAGCTTTTGGCTTCTGTCTAGAATCATTTGTTTAAATTCTGAGAAACATATTTTGAAAACCATGGGAAAATCATAGATTATTTCTTACACAAGGTCATACACCCTGGTAAAGACTGCAATTGTTTCAAACTGCCTCAGTCACAGGTTTCCAGATTCAAAACTATACCTCACTTATACTTAGTCTACAATTGACCTGAATTGGTGTTGCTAAATGTACTGAGAATATAAATGCTATGTTTAAATCTCTTTTGGATCAATATACATTAAGTATATGAACACAAAGATATGCATGTGTGAAGATAAACATCTTAGGATATTTTTTGAAATATTTATGCTTACAAGTTGTTAACCATTTTTTCCATAATGATTTCATTCCTATGATGGCTATAAGATAGCATAATATCTGTTTTTTTTCAATGCCTTTCTCAGTGGTTTAAGCATCATTCAGCTCCCTTTCCATTCCATAAGAATGGGTAGGAAAAGTTCATGCCTTTTTTTCCTCCCTCAACTCATTTTTTCTAACCTTTGCTTCTATGTATTACATTACACTTTAAATCAATTTGTGTAAAAAGAGTTATAGCTAGAAACCAGAGATAAGATGTGTCTTATTTAACATTTCAAAAGCAGTTCCATAAATTACTATCTCTGAGAACTATAAAAATGAACCTTAACTTAAGAGGATAATAAAAAGTCCACTAAGAGCAGTCACATAAATAGTCTTCTTACAAAGATATTAAGGTAAAACCAACCTCAAAATGGATGCAATGCAATTCAGAGGCTAAAATCACTTATTGTTAGATTTGCCATAGAGAAAAAAAGATCATATTAGAAATATGTATTACATAAAAACGTAGACAGATATTTTAACAATTTCATGTACCTTTTAAACTTCTGAATACTGATGCTTTTTTATGGTCACAAAGTGGCCTAATGCTGGAAGTAATATAAAAATGTCTTTTACTTATTTTGAAAAATATCTATTGAATGAATACTGTGAGGCTATATAGATTTACTAACTGAAGTTTTAAAATATCACACATGACTCAAAGAAATTTAACACAAGAAGAGAGAATTGTTTATGACATATGTATGTATACTTGTAAATAGTATTTTTCTATGAGCAAATAAGAAATTCAATGATATGAAAGGTTTACTATTATAATAAATAAGTGCAATTCAGCTCTCCAACAACCCAGGAGAGGAGAGAAAGAGTACCTGTGCTACTAAATTTAAACTGCTCTGGGAAGATCCCACATCAGGCTCCATGTTGTCATCTTTAATCTTGTACAATATCCAGAACTAAAACATTTCTTCTAACATGACATGTGTTTTTATTTTGTGAGTATGTGCATATACTTCAGTTCATGTGTTGTCAAAATTGTACTCAATGCACAAAGAGACTTTAAAATATCTTCTTTTATATTGTTGAAAACACTAATTTAGCATTGTATAAAATGGTGTTTCAAATTAAAACTTATTCCCTCAGCATCCCCTATTTTTCAAATTCTGTCACTTTTTTTGCATTGTATAAAAATAATCCAGTATGATTCTTTCTATTTTTTACATTTTTTATTTGTTCTTTTTGGATATACATGATAGTAGAGTGAATTTTGACATATTATACATACGTGGATTATAACATTCAAATTAGGATCCCTTTCTTGAATCGGTTTCAAAAAATTAAGTTAATCATTACATTTTTCATATTATACAGCAATTTTAAGAATGCAATGCAAGTTCCATCACTTTTGCTTAAAATCTAGCTGTGACTTCTCATTAATCCCTTTGATATACATTTCACGAATATGTTTTACAAAGTCTTGCATTATCTGAACTCTGTCTTCCATTTCCTCCATCGTTTCTCTCTGACTGTCATCTACTCCAGAATCTAATTCTTCCTGCCTCAGAACACTTGAAATTCCTTCCTATTTCTGTTCACCTTTTACACTTTTTCTAATTCTCACCTAGGTAGTCTGCTTAAATATTACTTCCTAGGCAAAGAGATTTTCCTAAGGATCCTAAACCCAACCATCCACACTTTTCCTGATGATATCGTTCATTCCAGGAACAGAGTGAATAGCTCCTCCACTGTACAGGAATCAATTTCCTTAGACTGGAGAAAATCACTACTACTAAGAGTCTTTAAGGAAGAGGAACTTTTGTTGATTCATGGTTGAAATTTAGATGACTTGAGAATAGTAAGAACTTTGCCAAATTGAAAGACAAGAATGAGCAAGGTACAGATGTCAGGAATACATTCACATGACTTAAAGAAAATCGCTGAGAAACCAAAGATCATTGTTTAATTAAAAAATTCAGTGAGAGTCAGATAAGTGATAAACTGCTCATATTGTGTTCGCTTATGCAACAAAGAACATTTATGCATTCCTGATCAATACAGTGACAGGGAGACTATAGTCTCCCAGCAAGGATTCATTGGTCATTAGTAGCAGAGGCATTTAAAGTGTTGAGATTAGAGTAAATGTAAGTAGAAATAAAATTGCTTCAATAACTCAATGATTAGGTGATGAACTAACTAGACAAGGACAGAGACATTTTTAATGAAAATAATGTGAAATTCAAACAAATTTATGTAACTTAGATATAGAAAATATTAGAGTAAATGAAGACAATATTACTGCAAATTTCTACAAAAGAAAATGGAATAACATCTGATATTAGTGACAATAAAGTTAAAACTCAGGATAAGAACTTGCCTGAAATATAAGTCGTTGAATTGGGATAGGAATCAGAACAGACATTTTTATTTTTGACAGAAAATCTTAATGGGTTGGGAGAGCACAAACTAGTTTAAGATACCTGATTTAAAGTAAAAAATGAGCTTTTTGCAACTGTAGCTTCATAAAGCACAAAATTCCTCGGAAGTTTAAGCTAAAACAATAGGTTATTTTAGAATTATTTTAGTTTTTATCTACCATTTTTATGCAGAACTAACAGTTTAACATCATAATAAATCTCGTTGTGAATTTTTCACTTCAGTTTGGAGCAGCTCCTGTTAAAAATATTATGGTTGCATATTCACTGAAAAGATAATTCAGTTGGAAGTGAAGTAAAATCAAGGGGAGGATAAAATTACAGTTCTGTGTGTGTGTGTGTGTGTGTGTGTGTGTGTGTGTGTGTGAGT